>OVBE01001129.1:0-39708 GCA_900406425.1 Iberis pinnata
TTTAGAAATTGTTGAAAAAATAACAAACTTTCGTTGACCAAGCCAATAAAGTACTGCAGTTAAGTTGACTAAAAGTCAACCGTTAGTCAACTTAACGTCAGTACTTAATTGGCCTGGTCAACGAAAGTTTGTTATTTAAATTGAAATCCAAAAAAAAGTTTGANTTTATGAGAGAGAAAAGTTTATGATTTTTTTCACCACTTTCTGAAAGTTGAGTATTAAAATTACATTTTTCCCGTTCCGATTTATTACAAAATAGTAGGGGTGGCCAAATCACAATTCGGGACGAGAATTTTGAGGAACTAAAAATGGGACGAATTTTTTATTTTTTTGGGAAATTAAATGGGACGAAAATTTGAAAATAAAATATATGTTCTAATTATGTTCAATTTTAGATTCGGGACTGCAACGGGATGAGACGGAACGAGAACGAGAATTCCAAAAATACAACCATCAAAAACCAAAATTTTTTTTATAGCATTTAACTAATTTTCAAAGACACACAAATAACAGACCGAAACAATGATTTGTGCTTAAATAACATAAATTCTTGTGTCTCTTTGTAAAATTAAGGACATAATTTTTTATGCTATTTTTTCGACAACAGAGTACTGATTGAAGCAGAAACAGAGTACAAGAGAAAGACCAAAAAGAAAGAAACAAAAGGAGACTACGAAGAAGAGACAGCCTCACTCCGTAAAGCATTGGCTAGCCAAGCCGGTGCAACTCTGGCAATGTATGATTGGGTTCGTCCGTTTCTGATAACACTTTCTGCAATTGCATTTGCACACTTATTAGCAGAAGATATTATACCTGAAATCCGAGACTCAGTAAAAACACACAAGTTGAACACTAAGGCTTCTAGCTGATAGTGAAAACGTGGCCATTCTGTCGGGTTTTGGAGTGCAGAGATAAGCTTCGAGTTGTGAATAACGAAGATGATCTGACTTCCTCTTAATAACATGAGAGAACCAACAGCCCAAGTAACACACACAATAGCTGCTTCAAGACTAGTTAGAGTACCATTAGGCGCCGATCTTCCATGACAAAGGACATCACCATCACTATTCCAAAGGATCCAAGAAGCACCTAAATAAGAGGAATTTTTGCGCCACCTACAACCTACATTACATACCAAGAAACCTTATGGTGGAGGAGACCATACCGGTTGAGGAATAGTTGGGACCGTGGACCCAAAGGATACAAGCTTTAAAGCGTGGTGAATAACCTGAAACCAAGCGGCAACTACGATCTGAGCCTGAAAAAGAATTTGATCGGCTGTGAACGGGACAACATTAAACACAACAACATTCCTTCTTTTCTCTTAGACAACTGGAATAAGAAGTCTAAATTAGCATATATCGAATGTGAGAAGAAATCGCTGGAATTAACCGCAACTCTGGCCAATTGCCATACTCTTTTTGCCCCACTACAATCAAACAAAGCATGGTTTACCGATTCTTCATGAAGGTTACAAACCGGACAGAGAGGATTGACCATTAACTACGAGAACGAAGCCTTGTTTTTACTGCTACAACACCATTTAAAACTTTCCAAATGAAAATTTTAATTTTTGGTAAGGTCTTGAGCTGCCATATTTCACTCTTAAGTCCATCTAGAGAAGGTTGATTGATCAACTTTGTAACTTTAGGATCTTCTTCCAAGGAATTGGCAAAAAAATAACCACTCCTAATCGAATAAGCTCCAATTTTTGTATAGTGCCATATAAATCTATGTGTGCGGTTCAAATTCGGTCTCAGTGACAAAATCATGTTTTTATCATCCGGTGAGAACAATGATCGAGAATATTCATCTTCCATGATTATGTTTGTGAACAAATCATATATGAAACTTTAAGAAGAACATTCATTGGACCGTATGGATTGAATGGAGCTCTTGGGGTTGGATAAGGTAGCCAAGTCGATGTCCAAACATAGGTGTCAGATCCATTACCTATAAATCGGAAAAGACCTTTTTGAAGTAGAGTTTTACCATGTTGGATGCTCCACCAAGCATAAGAAGGTCTATTGTCGCATTTACTAGCTAAAAACTCCGAGTTTGGGAAGTAGCGATATTTAAAAACCTGGCCTAGAAGACTATTTGGCTTGTCTAGAAGTCGACATGCTTGTTTTGCCAATAAACTTTGATTAAATATAGCTAAGTCTTTAAAACTCATACCTACATTTTTCTTTGGTTGACATAAAGACTTCCATTCAACCCAATAAATGGTTTCTTATCGACCTTATTACTCCACAAAAATTCCATCATGGCACTTGTTAAGTTTTTCAAAGTATATTTTGGCAACTGAAAGCATGATATAACATAGACCGTAAGCGCCATAGCCACTGATTTTAGTAAGATCTCTTTACCCCCTTGAGACAGAGTTTTAGCGTACCAGCCGATAAGTCTTTTCTTCAATCTTTCGGTTATATAAGCAAGAAGTACTTTCTTAGAACCGCTGAAACATTCAGGGAATTCCAAGTAAGATCCTACACCACCCTCATTTTGTATTCCCAATATGTCTTTGATCTGTTGTTTCAACTCTTCATCCACTTTATCACCGAACATAATTGAGGACTTCTGAAAATTAATTATATGTCCTGAAGCTTCACCATAGTTCTTTAGGCATTTGATAATCTCATCACTCTCCTGCAACGTGGCCTGACATGGGAAAAGACTATCGTCTGCAAAAAAGAGATGAGGAATGGCTGGACTTTGGAGAGTAAGCTTCATTCTACTAATCTTTCCTTGCAATTCTGCACGTTGTAGACTATGAACCAACATAGTAATTAACATCTAATCACAAAAATTAAGTTATAATTGATAACAGGGGCGGACCCACAGTGATGGGGTATGTGGCACGTGCCACATACTGATTGGTAGATTTTTTTTTAACATTAAAATAACTATCGAAATTGATTTTTATTGGGACCCACAACAATAAATTTCTGATAAAAAAGAATCTCGCAGAAAGAGGGATTTGAAAAAAAGGAAAAAAAGAAGTTGAGAAAGAAAGGGAAAAGTCACGAGACTAATTTTAAAAAACCCAATTTTAATCCCAATTTTAAAAGGAAAATATACACTATAAATATGAGTTTGTATCATATCTAACAATTTGTCTTAACATCATTTAGCTTACAAGTTTTTTTTTATTACTATACCTTCTTCTTCTATTTTCTATTTTTTTCTTCTACTACCTCTTTTTTTTTACAATGGAAAAATATTTCAAGCGGAAATCTGAGTCGATATCTAAAGTCAATTTAGAGAATTTGCCTTCAGATCCCGGAGATAGAAAAAGGATATTAGAATACCATCCTAATGAAAGAGACGAGGTAAGACGCAAATATCTTCAGAGAGGTCCTTGTCAACCTCATGGTCATGAATTTCCTAAAAGATAGTGTGGAAATAAATTTAGACGGTTTAATCCTTCTTGGTTTGAGCAGCATAAAGATTGGTTAGAATATAGTGTGAAGAAAGACAAAGCATTTTGTTTGTTTTGCTACTTGTTTAGAGACTACACTGAAAATAAATGTGGTAGTGATGAGTTTGTGACAAAAGGTTTTGATACTTGGAAAAATCCTAAGAGATTAATTGATCATGTGGGATTGGTGAATAGTTTTCACAATAATGCAATGAAAATGGCTGATAATCTGATGAACCAAGGTCAATCGATCGTTCATGCTTTTTATAAGCAAGATGACGCGATAAAAAATGAATACAAGATCAGAGTGAATGCTTCCATTGATGCTTGTAGATATTTACTACGCCAAGGATTGCGTTTTCGAGGACTGATGAAAAGGAAGGATCAGCTAATAGAGGAAATTTTTTTAGAGCTTTTGAAATACACTGCACTTCAAAATGAGCTTGTGAATAAGGTTATTCTAGAGAATGCTCCAAAAAACAATCAAATGGTGTCTCCCAAAATTCAGAAAGATATTGTTCATTGTTTTGCAGAAGAAGTTATTGAATCTATTATTCAGGAAGTTGATCATGGTGTATTTTGCTTGTTGGTAGATGAATCTGCAGATGTTTCAGATAAAGAGCAAATGGCAGTGGTTTTTCGCTTTGTAGACAAAAATGGGATAGTCAAAGAAAGGTTCACTGGTATGATTCATGTTAAAGAAACACCTTCTTTGTCACTCAAAGATGTTATTGACTCATTGTTTTCTAAGCTTGGATTGAGTATTAAAAAGTTAAGAGGACAAGGTTATGATGGAGCAAGTAATATGAAAGGTGAATTTAATGGTTTAAGGTCTCTAATTTTGAGAGAAAATAAGTCAACATATTATATTCATTGTTTTGCTCATCAACTTCAGTTGGTTGTCGTGGCTGTTGCTAATTTTTTTTTTGAAGTTGTGAATTTCTTTGATATGATTTATGTCTTGGTAAACGTAGTTGGAGCTTCTTGTAAAAGGAAAGATATGATTCGAGAAGTCCATAGGGAGAGAATCAAGGTAAGAATTGAGAAAGGTGAAATTGAGACAGGTAAAGGATTGAATCAAGATCTTTCACTTCAAAGACGCGGTAGCACTCGTTGGGGTTCTCACTACAAAACTTTGCTACGTTTGGTTGATTTATTCTCTTTTATCGTTAAAGTGCTTGATTATATCGAAAGCGAAGGGATTGATAGTACCAAAAGAAGTCAAGTTAATGATCTTCTCAAATATTTTCACACATTTGACTTTCTGTTCTACTTATAGTTAATGTTGCTTCTTCTTGGACTCACGAATAATTTATCAATGACTTTACAGAGAAAAGATCAAGACATTTTGAATGCTATGTCGCTGGTGAAATCTACCAAACACCAATTGTGCAACCTCAAGGAGAATGGATGGGATTCCTTTATCAGTAAGGTATTCTCCTTTTGTGAGAAGCATAACACTAAGTTGGTTATCATGGAAAAAGAATTTTTCGATCCAAAGAAGCCAAGAAAAAGAAGTAATGTAACCAACTTGCATCATTATCAAGTGTAATGCTTTTACATTGTACTAAATATGCAAATTCAAGAGTTTAATGACCGTTTTAATGAGATAAACATTGAATTACTTGGTTGCATTGCATCTTTGAGTCCCATTGATTCATTTTCTCAATTTGATCCAGTGAAAGTTGTGAGATTATCAGAGTTTTATCCAGAAGATTTTACTCATGTTGCACGAATATCTCTTGAGCATCAACTTCGTATCTACATCGACAATATTCGTGAAGATGATAGATTTGCTAACTTGGATAGCCTTGGAGATCTTGCACGTGTGTTGGTGGAAACAAAAAAATATCTTTCACATCCCCAAGTTTATCGACTTTTGAAGTTAGTATTGACGTTACCGGTGGCCACCGCTACAGTTGAAAGATGTTTTTCTGCGATGAATATTGTGAAGACTACCTTACGAAACCGAATAGGCGATCAATTTCTAACCGACTGCCTAATTTTTTTTNCAACCGAATAGGCGATTAATTTCTAACCGACTGCCTGATTTGTTTTATTGAAAAAGATTTGTTTGATAACGTGACAAATGAGATGGTTATTAAAAGGTTCCAGAACATGGAAGACCGAAGAATAATTTTGTAGAACTTATTTTAGTTATTTAAATTTGGTTATATATATATATATTTTTTTTTTTTTTATATATATTGTACCCCATATTATTAAAATTTCTAGATCTGCCACTAATTGATAATAACATCTAATTAGGTTTATTTTATATAGATTGCAATCGTAGATATTAGATAAATTATAAACATTAGAAAATAACAAAGTAGTATATTTATATATGTGTGATATAATTATATATATATATATATATATATAGTTTTGTATATTTGTCTTAGTATATTTGTTTCAAACATGATGCCGAAAATTCATATCCCATATGTCCCATCCACTTTTCATTCAAGAAATAAAATATGTTTCAATATATTTTTTAATGTGACGTGAATAATCTTTTATATATTAATATATAAAGAGAAGTCATGTTTTTAAAAAACTTTTATTTTGATAGTTAATTATATAAAATGTCAGTTATACTATTTTTATATCCAAACACTTGTGGCTTTTAATTTTTTTTAAAAACTCTTTGATAACTATTTACATATTATTCTCAAAAAAATTTTCATTAAAATTAGGAAATTCGTTTTTAGTTTCATTTTAACTTAAAAAAATTATTTTTTATTTTTTAAATAACCATAAAACTATATATGTAATATATAAAATAATAATATTTAAAATAAATAATTTAAATGTTGTTAGTATTTGAAATTTTATAAACTAACATATTTAAATTTGAAATATGTTTATAAAATTTAGATTATTAATATAATTTATCTTTATTAAAAAATGAAACATATATTTTTATTATATATTTAAAATTATTCAATTTATAAAATAAATAATAGTATATTTAGTACGTTTCACATTATAATATTATATACTACTTCAATATTTGAAAAATGTTTAATAAATTTTAGATGTTTAAATATTACTTACATATTTAAATTCGTCGACAATTTCATATTCATTATATAAAAATTTATATAATTATACATAAAATTTATTTATAATACCATACTTTTAAATTTTTATTTTATAACATATTCTCGCGCATTGCGCGAGATATCATCTAGTATAATGGATTTGGAATATAACGGGGCGGGACGAAACGGATTTGAGACGGAACGATGCTCACCCCTAAAAAAATAGTGCTAAAATCTAATTCCCATTTCTTTCTTAAAATGTAGTCGAAATTATTTTTGATTTAACTAATTTTTGAATAAAAATATAATTAGTCAGAAATCAGTTGAGAAAGATCGTTGAAAACAATACTAGGAAAATTTATTTTAACTTTTACTCAGTGATTTGTAGCAAAATTAATCGCAAATCAAGTAGTTGAAAAGTTATCACAAAATTCAATTACAAGTTATTGGAAAAAGCTTAGTCAAAAATTAGCCACTATTCTTTGGCAGAAAATATTAATATTTAGTTGGAATTTGGTCGAAAAAATAAAATGATTTTTCAATTATTTTTTTTTTTGTCCAAAGTTGATTGGTTTATTTCTTAGATTAATATTTCTAACTACTTTTTAAATTAATATTTTGTTTATAATTACTGATTAATTTTTCAGTTAATATCCATTTTAGACTAACAAACTCCTTAGAAAATGTAACTTTTTCTTGTAATAAATAAAATATATGAATCTAGTTCTGCTTATGTTTATATCTTAAAGTTCATATTATGTTTTCAATATTTGGTTCAATGCAATTTTAATTACTGGATACAAAATCCTGTTTCGAATGAATCTTCACATATGCTATATATGAAATGTAGAATTTAAATGATAGATTGAACACAACATAAATAACAAAATAATGAAAATTATGTTTTAATCAGATGAATGATCCTATGTAGAGATGAGAATATAAACCAAACCGAAATTTTTGAATCGAGATTTTTCGAATCGAATTATATGTAGTAAACCGATCGGCACAAGAAAATCAATTTCGGTAATCGAACCGAACCGATAACTGATCGGTTTACTTTTTAATTTTTTTTTTTTTTTAAAACCAAAAATAATCGAAAAACAGAAAAATCGAACCGACATAACCGGAAAAAATCCAAAAAATAATCAAAACTTAACCGAAAATTAACCAAATAAACGGACTTCAAAAATAAAAACCGAACCGGACCGAAATTTTATTCGGTTTAGTTGGAAACACAAATCCAAAAACTGACATAACCAAAAACCAAAAGTTCTGATCCGTTCCGATCCGAACCGATCCGAACCGACCCGATTACCAATCCTAATCTTAGAATCGGAGGAAATTAGCATATAGATCTAATTAATATATCTGATTAATTACATTAATTACGAATTACAGCTGTTAAATTGAAGCGAAGGAAAACTAAAGACTCACCAAACACTCCGAAAAGGATAGAATTAGATATGTTACCAAACACCTCTCTATTTGGTAATCTTATTCTGTCGACTGTTACTCCCACATCTCGCACTTCCAGAACTCACACGAATTTCGAAACAACATTAGATCTTCTTCTTCATCTTCGAAAATCTTCAAGGAAAAATGTCTTGGCCTACTGATTCTGAGGTTAATCTTTTCTTCTTTTCCATTCTCTTTCGAATCTACTTGTTATCGTCCACAAATTTTGATTAACTTGGTGCCAATTTCATCCATTGTGTTAATTTTAGCAAGAAATGTACATTTTCTCCTTTTTTGAATGTATACTTTATGGATCTCCGTTGAGTGTTTGATTTGGTGTGTAGTTTTAGTTTGAGTTAATCTTACGAGATCATTCGTTTTCCAGTTAACTGACATAAAGGAGGCAGTGGCCAAGATGACTGGTAGAGATCCAGGGGAAGTTCGAGTGGTGGTTGCACCTTATCGTATATGTCCTTTGGGAGCTCACATTGATCACCAGGTTGGTTTGTGATAATTAGCGATGTAATTACGCTTTTGATCAAGCGTTAGAGTTCTTGATCCATACTATTTCTCTGTAAATTGAAATCATCTTTGTTATTTACAGGGTGGGACTGTGTCAGCTATGACGATTAACAAAGGGATCCTTCTTGGTTTTGTTCCATCGGGAGGTCCTCAGGTTTGTAAGAGTTTTTGTTTGTTATGATGATTCTTATGTGTTCTGGCACTCCTCCGCTTGTTTATAAGCATCACTCTATTGTTTTTTTGGATGAATGCTAATGTAATTTTTCAAATTGGATTCAGTATTATGCGTTCGAGTAGATGGAGATTCTAACAAATGTAGAATAAGCTGTCCTAGTCTATTTCCGAGTGTGGAAATTTCTTTGTATCTATGTGTTTGATTCTAGTCTTCAAGTCTTAATACCATTTATCCTCTTTCTAATATATATGCAGGTCCAGTTGCGTTCTGCACAATTTGAAGGGGAAGTATGTTTCAGGTCTGCATCTTTCATCCTGTCATTGTTATTTTCAAACTTTTATTATATGTCCAGCCTCATTCATGCATAAGCTGGTTACTAAGCCACATATTGGGTAAAGTCTGCATATTGATAATGTGGAAGCAGATTACGATCTTGCTAGTATTCCATTATATCTCATTTTAGTATAGATTAACTCATATTTCACTTATGTCTTAGACAATTATCAGATTCAACCTTTTCGTTTTGCGCATTTTCCCCTAGAATCCAATGAAAACTGAGGACCCTTAGCAATATAAGGGAAACAAAAGTATCAGTGTTGGAAAAGCTTGTATGTTTTTCTCTAGTTTCTGTTTCATGTATTCTTAATGTTTTAGCTTTTCTACAGGTTTTTCTTCTTTTTTCTTTTTGTTTCTTAGGGCGTTTCATTTTTTTTACCCATTTTGGTGGTAAAAGAAATGAAAATCTTCTTTGCATAATGCTTGTAGCTTTCTTTTGGGTTCCGAAATTATAGGATAGATGAAATCCAGCACCCAGTAGGCCTAGCAAATGGTGCATCAAAGGAAAAAAGCATATGGGGCACTTATGCTAGAGGCGCACTTTATGCGTTACAGATTAGCAAAAAGAACCTCAAACAGGTAATGAGTTTTAAGTTTGGTTTTCCACTTACAGCCATAGATAAAGTTGACCATTGAAACCGAAATGAGATTTCCCTGTGTTACTGTGCTGCAGTGTGATCTTCTGGGTTCCACATTCACCGTTTTTTTGGTTGCCATAGATGTTCTTTTAGGCCTTGTTTTCCTCATATTAGTTGACATCACTGTATTTAAGGTGAACTGTATTTAAATGTTTTTGTAAGTGGTTGTTTTGATCTGTGAAGGGCATTGTTGGTTACATCAGTGGCTCCGATGGATTAGATAGTTCTGGGCTTAGCTCATCCGCTGCTGTAAGTAACTAAAACCCGCCAGCTTTGGTACAGCCAGAATTTCTGCAGAAATGGTTTTTACTTTAACCATATGTGGAGTGGTTTTTACTTCTCATTTTTGGAAAATGAATCTTGTATATTATTTTATGATAATTTGACAGGTTGGAGTGGCATACCTGCTAGCTTTAGAGAATGCAAACGAATTGACTGTATCCCCAACAGAAAATATCGAATATGACAGGTATATACATGTTTTCCCTTAGTGTAACGAAGAAGCTCCTCTTTATTGTTTCATGAGCAGTTGCCTCTCTGTAAAACAAGCAACTAGCGCTGCAAATTGGCCGTCACATGAGATTTATTGCATCTGCAGACTTATTGAGAATGGGTATCTGGGTCTTCGGAATGGAATTTTAGATCAATCAGCTATTTTGCTTTCGAGTAAGGGGTGTCTAACATGCATGGACTGCAAGGTAAAAATTCCTGGAATTGTTGGTGATAAAGTGTGCAAAAATGCAAGAATCTTGCTCATGTGGTAAATCCAGACTGTTCTACAAGGGAAAAGTTCACATTGGAGACCTGATATATATTTTTGACTGTGAATATCTTACTCGCGGTCTCATAGGAATCTGTTCACATGAGAAATAAAGTATTTAGTCTTTCCATAGTTGCTCAATTTTTATGTATTCCAATGCTGAGTTTCTAATATAGCTAAAAGGAATGGTTAGGATCAGGAAGCTTGTAAAAAAATCGGTCCTAACCAGCCATAGATTTTGAAACATGAATGTTGCTTGCCTATCTTTATTTTCTTCCAAAAACTGCTATCTCAGAAGAACCGACTGAAATTTGCAGACCATGGATCACAAGCTCGTAAAGTCTCCTGAACTGAAGAAACCGTTCAGGATATTATTAGCATTCTCAGGCTTGAGGCAGGCCTTGACCACCAATCCAGGATATAATATGCGAGTCGCAGAGTGTCAAGAGGCTGCTAAAGTTCTTTTGACGTATGTGGAAATCTACTTAATTCACACTTATCTACAATGAAAATTCTGCAAAAATGTTGATCTCTTGCTTGTGATATTCATTTCTCTGCACTATGACCTTCTTGTTTTTCTTCTTTTTCAGTGCATCTGGGAACAGCGAGCTGAAACCTACCTTGTGCAATGGTAAAACATAATATTAGTTTGAGTTTGATAATTTGATAATTTGATTGGCTTCACTGGCATCTTATTTCTTTTCTTGATGTCTACTATCTGATGCAACAGTTGAGCATGCGATATATGAAACTCACAAGGTTAGAAAGCAATATTCTTAAGCTTGTAGTAAATGAGGTTCTACCTATATGAGGACTGAAAATTATGTAACACAATCTTACTTGCTCGTGCAGCATGAGTTGCAACCGGTTTTAGCTAGAAGAGCAGAACATTATTTCTCGGAAAACATGCGGGTTATCAAAGGCAAATGTTCTTGAATTCTTGTAGTAGTAGTCTTTTTTTTTTTTTTTTTTTTAATTTTTNTTTGAGCTTTTTATGATATGCTTTACGACTTGTATGAATCTCCGTGGTTCTTAAATTTCAGGACTGGAAGCTTGGGCTTCAGGAAATATGGAAGAATTTGGAAAACTAATTTCAGCATCCGGCTTAAGTTCTATCGAGAGTTACGAATGCGGTACTCTCCCTTTCCTTCTTTCTCTGCCAATCCAATACATGTCTATATGGTGTTTATGATGTGCTGAATTTGGTGAAGGTGCGGAGCCATTGATTCAGCTATACAAGATTCTTCTGAAGGCTCCTGGTGTATATGGTGCTCGATTCAGTGGTGCGGGTTTTAGAGGATGTTGTGTAGCGTTTGTAGATGCAGAAAAAGCTGAAGCAGCAGCTTCATATGTGAAGGATGAATATGAAAAGTCCCAACCCGAGTTTGCAAAGAAACTGAATGGAGGAAAATCTGTTCTAATCTGTGAAGCAGGTGACTCTGCTCGTGTTCTCTGATCAAACCTCTGGTGTTGTTCCACGCCTATTGATTCTTGATTGTTTCATTGTTTCTTGATTTCTCTCTCAGAAAGTCTCTGGTCTTTGACCAGAGATTCATTACGATAGTTTTTGCTGGGTTTGATACATTCATGTACATTTTTTGGATACTAGACTTCAAAAATATAGAATGTAATAAATCAGGGTTTTTTTTCCTTCCGAATTGAAAGAGGTTTTAGATGGGTGGGCTAAATAGTAACATTGTAAAGCTTTGGTGCAAAATTAAATCTTCTCTAAGTTATAGGGACGATTGAATTCAATACTTGCATCGGTACGTGTTTCAGATAATAATAAAACAAGGAATTTTTGAACAAAAAATAACAAAATTTTTGAATCTCCCTTTTCCACTTGTAGATGTGTCAAAACGAATAGACCCAATTCAGATTGTCATGAAGCAAATTTGAACAAAAAAGTTATGTCCATAAAAAACAAGTTTTGCAGGTTGATTCATCACAAACCATAAGCTTGACGGGTTTTTATCCGCAAATTAGAGAATCAGTCCGCAGACGACTAGCTTCTACAAAAAAATAATTAAATTATAAATAATTTTATGTTTTTAATAAATTATAATCTATAATTCATCTAATAAAACATAAAATTTCAGTGTATAAAATTAAAATACATATAAAAAATATATCTAAATTATTTTTCACTTAATTAAGTTGTTAAATTAAAAATTTATATATTTTAATTTTAATTTTTTTCATAATTTAATATAGTAACCGCGGGCAAACTTGCTAAATCGCAAAATTCGTAGACACGAACTTTGACAATATATAAGTTATATGTAAATCTTACGGATTAACTCGTCACAAATCCATTGTAAAGCGGATCAAATAGACACGGACTGCTCTGTTTGACATCTCTATCTATTTGGTAAAATTTCTGAACTGATTTATTTTCAGTAGTTAATCAAACAATGACACAGTATAAATTTTTCAAATAAAACTAAAAAGACCGAAATTAGATAAAATAAAATATAATATCATAAATTGAGGATTTTGTTGTGATAATAAAAAATTGAGATTTTGTTTTTTTGTTTGGACAGAAAGCACCCCGCCAAAGAGTTGAAGTTGGCCGCCTGGGAGAAAACTCCGGTGTGTAGTTGTAGGGTTTTAGCTTTTAATCCATTTTTAACTAAAACCCTTTGGTTTGTGCTCTATGTCTCCATTTTCCCATTCCACTGTATCTATCCCTAACCCTAACTCTCTCATGTCTCTCTCCTCCACTCTCCGCCTTTCTTCCTCCTTCCTCCGTCGTTCCTTTACCCACTCTCGCTACTTCTCATTTCCCCTTTCTCACCAATTATGCCGTCTTCGCCTTACTCAACCCTCCGGCGACCGATTCTTCTCCTCCCGTACTAACCGGTTCGCTATAGTATTTAGTCTTGATAAGCGCGCTGATGAACAGTTAAAGGAAGAGCCTGGTGCTAACAATGGCGGTTTGGTTGTTTCTGGTGATGATAATAATGGTGGTTCTCGTATTGTGCCTTTTGAGCTTCATAAGGAAGCTACTGAATCTTATATGGCTTATGCTCTTTCTGTTTTGCTTGGACGTGCTTTGCCTGATGTTAGAGATGGTCTTAAACCAGTACACCGGAGAATTCTGTTGAGTCTTGTTGCAATTTTAAGTTTGTTTTTAAGTGAAATTTCTTGTTCTGAGATTCAGTTGTTTGTTCTAGCTTTGCAATGCATGAATTGGGGATGTCATCTAAAAAACCATACAAGAAATGTGCTAGAGTTGTTGGAGAGGTTATTTGATTCTTCTTCCAATATGTTCTCTACTCTATTCAAATTCCTTGTTCTGAGTAAGTTGAATTCGTTTCTCTAATTTCAGGTTCTTGGTAAATTTCATCCTCATGGAGATACAGCTGTTTATGATTCTCTTGTTAGAATGGCTCAGGTAAATAAGCAACTATAAATGTCTTCAAATCTTCTATCTTTTTCAGGCACGCTTTGAGTTTATTGCAAAGTTTTAGCTTCTTTTTTCTCTTCTTGATGCATTCGATTTTGTATCTGTTATTGGCAGAATTTCTCCTTGAGATGTCCGCTTATTCAAGGCCATGGAAATTTTGGCTCGATAGATGCAGATCCTCCTGCTGCTATGCGTTACACTGAATGCAGACTCGACGTGAGTATCTCCACCTTGCTTTCCCTACAAATTGATATGTTCTTCTCTGCAATGCACTTCTTCTCTCTGCAATCTTTTTGTTTCATTTGGTTGAGTTTCTCCTTTTCTGTGTTGTCTTCTCTATTCTGCTTCACTCATCCTCGGTGTCTTCTCTTTTCTTGAAGACGGTCATGTGTTTTATTAGTTGATTTGAACCAAGATTGTTCCTGTTTTTCTCTACAGCCACTTGCAGAGGCAGTATTATTAGCTGATCTTGACCAAGATACGGTAATCTTACCACTGTGCTTATTGTTAAGTTAATGAATGCTCAACTATATGGTCTCTTAGCTTCTTTTGCTTTTCATCTTTTGTAGGTTGATTTTGTGGCCAACTTTGATAACTCACAAAAAGAACCAGCAGTGTTGCCCGCTCGTCTTCCTGCCTTATTGTTGAATGGAGCTTCTGGGATTGCGGTAAAATCTTTTAACAAACCTCAATGTCTGAATTTCTGACTTATTTTATACTAGGTTTCTTCAACTTAATCTCGTGATATGTTTTCCCTGGTGTATGGGATTATATATGCAACTGAATTTTGAACCATCTCACACTGTTTAGGTTGGCATGGCAACAAATATTCCTCCTCATAATCTCGGGGAGTTGGTCGATGTGCTTTGTGCTTTAATTCATAATCCAGAAGCAACGGTATCAAAGCTCCTTCTTCTCTCTTTTTTGCTACTATGATTATCAATATAGCAGGGTGTTTTGTTTCACATGGAAACTTCGTATCTGCTTTGTTAATTGATATGAATATAAACTCATAAGATGTTGTTTCCACATTTTTCTTCGTCTGGCCAGCTGCAAGAACTGCTGGAGTACATGCCTGCACCTGACTTTCCAACTGGAGGAATAATAATGGGAAACCTTGGGTAACTCTTTGTTCCTATGCATATTCCGTTTCCTTTTGTTATGTTGTTTCCTTATAGTTCTCTACTGTGGCCATACACTTTCAAGGGTTTTAGATGCTTACCGAACTGGCCGAGGGCGTGTTGTAGTTAGAGGAAAAGCTGAAGTTGAATTGTTGGATCCAAAGACAAAACGCAATGCAGTTATTATCTCAGAGGTGATTGGAGGAAGCTTTCTTAGCGGTATATTGTAAAACCAGATAAAATAACTTCTTTATTGAAATTTATTGCAGATTCCTTACCAGACAAACAAAGCTACGCTTGTTCAGAAGATTGCCGAACTTGTTGAAAATAAGGTACTTAGTGATGTCTGGTGTAAAATGTCTGTAAATGCTGGTATATTTGTTGAGACATGTTATACATGAAAAGAAATGTCAATTAAGCTCGCGATATCTGATGGTTATTTTTATTCATTTAAGATTTCTTGTAGTCAATCTGGTTCAGTTTTATGGTTAATAAAACTGATATTAAATCATTGATTTAGATAATTAAGCTTGATGCTTGCGAAGTTTCTTTTCCATTCTTTGATGTTAGGTGGTTGTTAATTTCAGACACTAGAGGGCATAAGTGACATACGAGATGAAAGTGATCGTAATGGGATGCGTGTGGTTATTGAGGTATTACACTGTTTTCTCTGCACTCAGGCTGGATTATCTTGCTTTAAAAATTTCATATTGGAAGGTAATGTACTTTTGAGATAATTTTCAAATATTTCTCTGTAGCTCAAACGAGGAGGAGATCCTGCACTTGTCCTTAATAACCTTTACCGGCATACTGCTCTCCAATCAAGCTTCAGCTGCAACATGGTGGGGTGAGTGAGTTGCTTTGATGTACCATTTTATTGTTGCTTGCATTGAGATTCTTGCATCTCTCGATAGAATCAGCATACAAAATAAACTTGGAATTTCACTAGTGGACTTTTTATAAATTCTCTAATATGTATGGTCCATATGGAAAGCTTGTAGATATTGTAGGGATCATGGTTTCAAGTATGTTGCATTTCTTGATCGTAACTGGCTTTTAATTATACGTGTTTTGCAGTATCTGCAATGGAGAACCCAAGCTAATGGGTTTAAAAGAATTACTTCAGGTAACTACTTGCCTCTATAAATCATGTCTTTTTGAGTTACCAGATCCTAGAAAAAATATACTGAAAATTGATAATTATACTTTCATGGACTAAGCCTTATGTCTAAGAACACAGACCTCAAGAAGTAATGGAAAGTAAAAATCAGATATAGAATGTTTGATTCTGTTACACTACTATCACACTGGAATGTATGTTTTCTGTTCACTTTCTTTTTTTTGCTTGTGTGTAGGCATTTATTGATTTCAGATGTTCTGTTGTCGAAAGGCGCGCAAGGTACAAGCTTTCACATGCACAACAAAGAAAGCATATCATTGAGGTGTGTTTTGAAATGCGTAATTTTCTTAAAAGTGTGTTATATATCTTTACTATTTTCATTCTCTTAAGATTCTTATCAAATTTTGAAGCATGATGACCACAATCTCATGTTCTGTCGAATTGCTTCATTTAGGGTATTGTTGTTGGACTTGACAATTTAGATGCCGTGATCGAACTCATAAAAAAAGCCCCAACTCATTCCTCTGCTGCTACTGCTTTACAGAGCGGTGAGCTATAGTTTACTATCTATTTACTATATTGGGAATCTTGAACTACATGTGTTTACACATTATAGGTTGATCAAGTCTCATTTGGTATAATATATCTTAGGATTTAACATGGTTTATCTATACAGAATATGGGCTTTCCGAGAAACAAGCTGATGCTATACTGGAGATAAGTCTTCGTAGACTAACTGCTCTTGAGGTACTTATAATCTTCTTGACTTTTCCTAAGCTCATTTTTGAAATTGAATCTTGTAATCCTAAAGATTCTGCATTCACATTTATGCAGCGGAAAAAGTTTACTGATGAGAGTAGTTCACTGACCGAGCAAATTACAAAGTTGGACCAGCTTCTATCAAGCCGAACAAACATTTTAAAGGTGACATACTCAGTTTTTAGTTCTTTGTTTTGCTTACTCCAAAAGATCATGTTACTTACTACTTTTTTCCCTTTGCTCTCTTCTTAAATAGTTGATTGAACAAGAAGCAATTGAGCTGAAGGACAGATTCTCAAGTCCCAGGCGTTCAATGTTGGAAGATTCTGACAGTGGTGATCTGGACGATATAGATGTTATCCCAAACGAAGAGATGCTAATGGTATGATGCATACTTAAAACCTAGAAAATTCCCCAACATTGAAGAACTTTCTTTGTTTTTTTGACTTTTAATTGATTTTAGGCAGTGAGTGAAAAAGGGTATGTGAAAAGGATGAAAGCCGATACATTCAATCTTCAGCACCGTGGAACCATTGGTAAATCTGTTGGGAAACTGAGAGTTGATGATACAATGTCTGACTTTCTTGTTTGTCATGCACATGACCATGTCCTATTCTTCAGGTATAGTTAACCGAATTCGCCTTTGGTTTTTGCCCTGTGATTAATTGCTTATACTTGTTGTTCACTCAGTGACCGGGGTATAGTCTACTCAACCCGTGCATATAAGATTCCAGAATGTTCCCGTAATGCAGCCGGTACACCTTTGGTTCAGGTAATTCTTGTATCTATTTATATATGCTTTCCTTATTCTTCGAAAAGTTAACGCTTTGCTGTATCAATCTGACTTGTGAAATCAGATATTATCCATGTCGGAAGGTGAAAGAGTAACCTCCATTGTTCCTGTTAGCGAATTTGCTGAAGATCGGTATCTCCTTATGCTCACAGTAAATGGCTGTATCAAGAAAGTATCATTGAAATTATTCTCTGGAATTCGCTCAACTGGAATCATTGCAATTCAATTGGTTTGTCCCTTTTCTTTCTAGTTAAATTTTCGGTACAGAGAACTTACAGAATGATTTTGTCTTCAGAATTCTGGTGATGAACTTAAATGGGTTCGTTGCTGCTCAGGCGATGATCTTGTAGCCATTGCTTCCCAAAACGGAATGGTCGTCCTTAGTACATGTGATGGTGTAAGTTGTGGTTCTTATATCTTCTTTTGAGTACTCAGAGTAAGCTTTAATGGCTTTTGTGTATTAGGTTCGAACACTGAGTAGAAATACAAAAGGAGTAACTGCCATGAGACTTAAACAAGATGATAAGATAGCAAGTATGGACATAATACCTTCGTCTCTGCGCAAAGATATGGAAGCGAAATCTGAAGAAGCTTCAACTGTGTATGTGTTTCTTAAGTCAGATTTGCAAATGTTTGGTCTGATAAAACACTAAATGTCTTATTGTTGTTAACATTAAACAAAAGCAGGAGACAATCTACAGGTCCATGGTTGTTATTTGTATGTGAGAGTGGCTATGGAAAACGAGTTCCTCTTAGTAGCTTTAAACGTTCCCGTTTAAACAGAGTTGGTTTAATTGGAACCAAGGTATGATCTTGACTATTATTACTATCTCTTGTTAGGTTTAATTGCTCATCTCCTTTCATTTCAATCTCTTAGTTTGCTGAAGATGATCGTTTGGCTGCTGTTTTCGTCGTTGGTTACTCCTTAGCTGGTAACTAACTATACACTCCTGATTCTAGATTCTGTAATTGCTCTTTATACTAATGGAGTTTACTTGTAGAGGATGGAGAAAGTGATGAACAAGTAGTTTTAGTGAGTCAAAGTGGAACTGTAAATCGGATTAAAGTTAGAGATATCTCAATCCAATCTCGCCGTGCTCGGTAATTTCTAAAGCCTCCTTAAGTAGATAGACTATTTATTCTATGTGGTGTATAGTGTTTCTGATTCTGAGTTATATCTCAGGGGAGTGATTCTGATGCGACTAGATCACACCGGGAAGATTCAATCTGCTTCTCTAATCTCTGCAGCAGATGAACAAGAAGTTGAAGAAGAAGAAGGCGAAGGAAGTTTGAGTCTTGAAAATGCCTCTAGTTTATAAATTTTACCATCTCAATTCAATCGGTACAGAGGATTTTAGTTTCTGTGTTTTTGATCTCTTAGAAGAGATTGTACTCGTCTAAATTTAACACTAACACAAAATTGTACGCTCTGTTTCTTCGTCTGGAAGGTATCATATTATCATCTATAAATGGTTTCTTGTAGTACAAGAATTAGGTTACAGTCTCTTTTAGAAGACGACCATCAAGATAAGCGACGTCGTTTTCAACTTTCTCTTTTTTAATCTTGTATATATTCGTACACGTGGCATCTGACAAATGATGAAATTAGATTTTGCGCATACTCCATTATTCACCGGATAACTCCGTCGTCTTCCGTCGCATTTTCTGTCTCCATGGCTGGCGCTAATCTACAGCTCCGTCACACTTACTCTATTCCTCAATTCGTTCCGACTGTATCTTCTTCTCTTCCTCCTCAGCGAATCTGTTTCGGAGCTTCAACCTCTCATGTTCTCTTTTGTAATCTCCGAGCTAATTCAACGGCCGCTCCAACCCTACGAACAGCTCGCCGTTTAGATACTGTTACCGCGTCTTCCATATCCTCGTCGTTAGATTCTTCCACCTCTTCGTTGGTGGGAGATCGTGATGACGTTGGTAGGATCCCTTTGCTCGAGGTTAAGGATTTGAGAGCTGTGATTGTTGAATCGAGGCAGGAGATACTAAAAGGTGTCAATTTAGTTGTATACGAAGGAGAGGTACGCATCGATGAGTGAACTTTTGTAGGCTAATTTGAAATTTTAATCACCAGAAACTGTGGATTGAAATTGTTTCATCATCCAACAAATTCGAGATTCAAATATAATCACAAGTGATGAGTTAAGTAGAAATTGACCTTGAAAGTTTCGATGCTTCGAATTACTGTCTCTGCTGATTGAAAAGTATTGCTTCTCTTGTGGAATTTTGATCGATCCTCATATGTTATTGTTTTGTTGTTGCTATCGAGCTTATAGGTTCATGCAGTGATGGGGAAGAATGGTTCAGGGAAGAGCACTTTCTCCAAAGTGAGCATTAACATGATTTTGTCTGTTATCTTTGAGAGAATCTGTTGTATCTCAGGATAATTCTGGATGCTGCATAGTATTGTTTTGTTCCTCTTTTGTTATCTTAGTGAGAATTTATTCTTTATAGGTTCTTGTTGGTCATCCTGATTATGAAGTTACTGGAGGAAGTATTGTGTTTAAAGGGGAGAATCTACTTGATATGGAACCAGAGGAAAGATCTCTTGCTGGCCTTTTCATGAGTTTCCAGTCTCCAGTTGAGATTCCTGGTGTTAGCAATATGGATTTCTTGAATATGGCATTCAATGCTCGGAAAAGAAAGCTCGGCCAGCCAGAGCTTGATCCAATCCAGGTACGAATAAGAGTGAATAAGAGTTGCTAATTTAGAGGATTTCGATTTACTTGCAGTTGTGTGCCTCTGTGCCAATTGGTCCCACACTTATCTCTTACATATATCACATGGCTCATGCAGTTCTATAGCCACTTAGTATCAAAACTTGAAGTTGTGAATATGAAGACCGATTTTCTAAACCGAAATGTCAACGAAGGATTTAGTGGTGGTGAAAGGAAGCGCAATGAGATCTTACAGTTAGCGGTATTGTTCCAATTCCCCTTGTTTTTCATTTGCCACAAGCATCATTTATGATGTACATAACAATCGTGATAACAGAAGGTCGATGGATTACTGTTTATAACTAAGTTTTGGATACACTTTCCTAAGCAGGTATAGGTTGTTTCTATAAAGAGGTAGTGGAAATTGCTAGGGTAGTGAGGATGTATTAACAGTATTAGCTGAAAAGAAATAGCTAAATCTATAGTATGTCTCAAGGATTTTTCTAATAGAATTTAGCATCTCCATATCTCCTTCCTTGTAATTGAAATATTTGCAAGTAATGAATATGGTTGGGCCACTTAATCTTAAAGCTCTAACAATGAGGCCATATATATAGCCAGGTCATCTTAGGTTCTGCGTCTCCCAATGAGTGGGGTGTTTCTGGTTTATAAATAACATGACGAGAAGCGTCGAGACCAGTAATAGACTCTTTTTCTTCATAGCAATATATAGAAAGAGGTCATGGAACACTGAATACTAATGCAACGATTAATAACGGTCTCACTGTCCTTGCAGGTTCTTGGAGCAGAGTTGGCTATACTTGACGAGATTGATTCAGGGTTGGATGTTGATGCTCTTCAAGATGTGGCAAAGGCAGTGAATGGGCTTTTAACACCAAAAAACTCTGTTCTGATGATAACTCACTATCAACGGTTATTAGATTACATCAAACCAACTCTTATACACATCATGGTGAGTATCTTTTACTAAACCAGCCTGATGATAAACCCCAATTTATCTTTATATTAGTGGTTCATGAATGTTGTTTGGTTTCAGGAGAATGGAAGAATCATTAAAACTGGTGACAACTCCTTAGCTAAATTACTAGAAAAGGAAGGCTATAAAGCTATATCTGGCTAGTTGTCGCCGATCATCGGTAACTTTTGAATTACCAGAGACAATGGAAGCTAAAGATGATGATTTGAAAAAAGAGATCAAACTTTTCAGTACAATCTTTTGACTTGGTAGTTGTTTTTTGGTTTTGTTCTTGGCTTCATTTGTTTGCATGAGAAACTATTGTATTTTGGTTTCTTTGTCTTTCTCGTTTGTGTGAAGAAGGTCTACTCTTCCTTTGTTACTAACAACCATACATTTAATAACTTTTTTTTGTTTGTTTGTTTCTTGACTTCTAATATCTTGTATTATTATCAGAAGTCTATCTAATATTAAAATTCGATTCCATGTAATTATATATTTTTATATTACAAAAGTTAGCTATTTGTAAAAGGTGCACATTTAAACTAAACCAAATAAACTAAAATTTTAATTTCACAACAATTTTTTATATTAAATTAACTGAAGTAATCTAAATCGAAATGTTAAAATTAACCGAAAAACTAAAAATAAATATTAAAAAATAAAAAAAACTAAAAATTAGAAAATAGATCAAAATTAATATTTTTTAACTGAAAAAACTGAACTTTACAAACGAAAAATCGAACTGAACAAATCGAATGCCGAAACTAAATTTATGTTTGATTCATTTGACAAAAAAAACTGAATAAACCAAATGTTCATCTATATCAGACCATTCTCGTATCATCAACCATATTTGAGTTTAAAAGGGTGCACAATTAAACTAAACCAAATAAACCAAAATTTTAATTTCACAACAATTTTTATATTAAATTAACTGAAGTAATCTAAATCGAACTTGTTAAAATTAACCGAAAAACTGAAAAATAAATATTAAAAAATGAAAAACTAAAAATTAGAAAATAAATAAAAATCAATATTTTCGAACTGAAAAAACTGAATTTCATAAACAGAAAATCGAACTGAGCAAATCGAATGCCGAAACTAAATTTATGTTTGATTCATTTTGACAAAAAAAACCGAATAAGCCGAATGTTCATCTCTATATGGAAACCATTCTTGTATCATCAACCTTATTTGAGTTTAAAGTAGAACAAGTTAATAAAAGATACAATGGTTACATTATTTGAGAAATTTACAAAAGAAACAATAATTACTTTGATTTTTTTGTGCTCATTAATTACTTTGATTATTCAATCGCTTGTTGGTCTATCTATTACAGAAAAAAATAATAAATTTGAGACAATAAGAGCGCAGAATTCGCTGGTGATTAAACCCAAACGCGTTTTTCAAACTCGTGAATTTATCATCCCTCCTTCTTCTTCTTCTTCTTCTTCTTCATCGTCTTTCATCTTTCTCCACAATTGACTTATCAACAAAATCTTTTCTAATTTTACAAATTCTTAAAAGGTTTTATGCAAATGTAGTGATCAAAAAGCCATCTCTTGATTTTCCCTCGCTTATTTTCTATCCAAATCATATAAATTTTTCCATCTTAGATCTCTTTCTTCTCAGATTGTTTTCCATTTTCTGGGTTCGTTTCATTGTATCGTTGTCTCTTCTGGTTTCGTTTAAATTTTCGATTTTTCCATTCACCCTTCTTGAAATTTTGGATTTTTATTCTGGCTTATTGATTGTTATTGTGAAAGACTCATCCTTTGAGTAGGGTTTTTGCTTGTTCATCTATAATCAGGAGTTTTAAAATCATTGCCTGATTCTGGAGTGATCAGTCTTAGCTTATGAAGGATTTGACTTTCACTTATAAGAAATGAAGAACAGATCAGATCAGATCAAGATTAGACCAAATTTGTGTTCTTTTGATCAGATCTTGATGTGGAGAGTTTGATGCGATTCTAAAGAGTTGATTAAGATTAGTAGAGAAAGAGAGGTTTTTTGATGGGTAATGTTTGTGTAGGACCAAATATTTCTGGAAATGGTTTCTTGCAATCTGTTTCTGCTGCAGTTTGGCGACCTCGGATTGGAGTTGAGCAAGGTTCTTCTCAGAGTAATGGAGATGTTTCCAAAGATACAGCTTCTTCAGGTTCATTACCTGATCAAGTTCAGAATAAACCCCCTGATCAAGTTACAATGGCTAATCCAAGAACCATTCCTGAAACCGAAATCAAATCGAAAACCGATTCAGAGATTCAACCTGAAGTAGCTAAGCAGGAAGTTGTTATCCAGCCAGTGAAAACTAAACCAGAGACAATGCCTGAAGTCAAGCTTGAGACAGCAAAACCAGAGACAATGCCTGAAGCAAAGCCTGAGATAACTAAACCAGAGACAATGCCTGAAGTAAAGCCTGAGATAACTAAACCAGAGACAATGCCTGAAGTCAAGCCTGAGACATCAAAACCAGAGACAATGCCTGAAGTCAAGCCTGAGACATCAAAGCCTGAGACAATGTCTGAAGCTAAGCCTGAGACAACAAAGCCAGAGACAGTGTCTGAAGCTAAGCCTGAGACAACAAAACCAGAGACAGTGTCTGAAGCTAAGCCGGACACAACAGAACCAGAATCCAAGCCAGAGACAACAAATCAAGAAACAAAGTGTGAAACCAAGCCGGATACGAAATCTGAAGCTAAGAAGCCTAAACATATAAAGAGAGTGTCAAGTGCAGGGCTTAGAACTGAGTCAGTTTTACAAAGGAAAACTGAAAACTTTAAAGAGTTTTATTCATTGGGAAGGAAACTTGGACAAGGTCAATTTGGAACAACGTTTTTATGTGTTGAGAAAGGTACAGGGAACGAATATGCTTGCAAATCTATCTCCAAGAGGAAGCTTTTGACTGATGAGGATGTTGAAGATGTAAGAAGAGAGATTCAGATAATGCATCATTTAGCTGGTCATCCAAATGTTATTTCAATTAAAGGAGCTTATGAGGATGTTGTAGCAGTACATCTTGTTATGGAGCTTTGTTCAGGTGGTGAGCTTTTCGATAGGATTATTCAACGTGGACATTATACTGAAAGGAAAGCTGCTGAGCTCACTAGAACTATTGTTGGTGTTCTTGAGACTTGTCACTCTCTTGGTGTTATGCATAGAGATCTTAAGCCTGAGAACTTTCTATTTGTTAGTAAAGAGGAAGATTCGCTATTGAAGACGATTGATTTTGGACTCTCAATGTTCTTTAAACCAGGTTTGCATTTCGTTTAGTAACTACGATCATTCGATTTAACAACATCTATGTAACTTCTTTTCGTTTTTTTGCAGATGAGGTATTTACAGATGTTGTTGGTAGTCCATATTATGTAGCTCCTGAAGTTCTTAGAAAACGTTATGGTCCTGAATCAGATGTGTGGAGTGCTGGTGTTATTGTTTACATTTTGTTAAGTGGAGTTCCTCCTTTCTGGGCTGGTAAGAGAGGCTCCATTTTTCGATAAATGCATCCACTTTGTTCGTATTAGCCTCTGAAAACAAATGATGTTTCCTTTGCAGAAACCGAACAAGGTATCTTCGAACAGGTTCTTCATGGAGATCTTGACTTTTCATCTGATCCATGGCCAAGTATCTCTGAAAGTGCAAAAGACTTGGTGAAGAAAATGCTTGTGAGAGACCCTAAGCGAAGACTAACCGCACATCAAGTATTATGTAAGTCATTCAAATCTAAACATCAATCTTGATTCTGTTCTGCTTCTCATGAAATTGGAGTTATGAAACAGGTCATCCATGGGTTCAAATAGATGGTGTTGCTCCAGATAAACCTCTAGACTCAGCGGTTTTGAGCCGTATGAAGCAATTTTCTATCATGAACAAGTTCAAGAAAATGGCTCTTAGAGTTAGTATTCCTTTATAAGCCAAAACATGATCTCAAAGAATCAAAAAGCTTATAAATAATAACATTTTTTGTCCTTCTTTTGAACTTGTGTAGGTCATAGCTGAGAATTTATCCGAAGAAGAAATAGCCGGTTTGAAAGAAATGTTTAAGATGATTGATGCTGATAATAGCGGTCAGATAACATTCGAAGAACTCAAAGCAGGACTCAAACGAGTAGGTGCAAATCTCAAAGAGTCAGAGATTCTTGATCTAATGCAAGCTGTAAGTTTTTTACTCAGTCTCTGGTTATATAGTGTTCGCGATAGCTTGAGTTTTGAAGTGATTTTGTATGTTCTACGTTATTCGAATTTCAGGCTGATGTAGACAACAGTGGAACAATAGACTACAAAGAGTTCATAGCTGCAACATTGCATTTGAACAAAATAGAGAGAGAGGATCATTTGTTTGCTGCCTTCTCTTACTTCGATAAAGACGGTAGCGGATTTATCACACCTGATGAGCTTCAACAAGCTTGTGAAGAGTTTGGTGTTGAAGATGCTCGCATTGAAGAAATGATGCGTGATGTTGATCAAGACAAGGTAAATGTTTCTTTCTACAATGATGAGCCAAAAAAATGCATACCACACCAACGATGAGTTGGCCTAGTGGCTAACTCCCTAGACCTTGAAAACGTAAGGGTTTAGGAGGTCACATGTTCGATTTACGTTGGAAGGGGTCTGGTCTCTGAAAGAGAGTTATATAACATGGTTTAGAATTCGCCCTGTATAACCCGTACAATTGAAATGTTGAATGATTGATTGATTAGTTGAAGCTAATATGAGTTTTTTAAAACATTGAATGATTGGTTACAGGATGGGAGAATAGACTACAATGAGTTTGTAGCTATGATGCAAAAAGGAAGTATCATTGGAGGAGGAAATGTGAAGATTGATTTTGAGAAGAGCATTAGCATTTCTCTCAAACATTAGTTTTTCAGATTATTTATGAATGATGATTGTGTGTTTTTGTTCTTCTTCTCAATGTGTTGATGAGATTTTGTTATTAGACTGGTTTAGGCAACTCTATTTTTGTTGTTGTACTGTGACTGTGTGCTTTTATGCATATACACAGTGATTTTGTCTGTAACTTGTGGTAACATGATCAATGTGCAATGAAGAGACACCTCTTATATTCATCTTATATGTTGTTCCACTCTAATAAATCCATTATATAAGAACTCACCTATAGATCAGGTTTATGATTAAATACTGTTCATCTTCTTTAGTTTTTTTCACGTTAATCTCTGGTACACAACGAAACTGTCCGATAACTTAAACTCCATAAATAAGATAAAATGTATTTATTATGCGTGTGACTTCGATATGTTAACAAGATAGTAGAGACGATACACTACTAGACCGCTCTGTTAAGTTTTTAGATCTAAATATATTATTTTCTCCTTTTCACAATAAGTGTTTTTTATACTTTTCTTTGTTTCAAAGTGTTATTAAATTCTGTCAAAAAAAAAATCAACCTTCAGTTAAATTTTCAAAAATATAATATACTACATCCGTTCCTGAAAAGAAGATGTTTTGAAATTTTTAAA
The DNA here is from genome assembly GCA_900406425.1 of Iberis pinnata. NCBI lineage: Eukaryota > Viridiplantae > Streptophyta > Magnoliopsida > Brassicales > Brassicaceae > Iberis > Iberis pinnata. The sequence continues at coordinate 26,688 of OVBE01001129.1, forward strand.
TAGATTACGGAAAACAACTTTAATTTTACTTTACGCCTTCTTTTTAAAGTGTTTTCACCTAAATTATCATTTTTTTTATAAACAAAACTAAATTATAAAACATCATTCTTTTAGGAACGGAAGGAGTAACTTTTAATATGTTTTGTTAATTTGTGAGAAAACACCTTGAATAAAAATATGTTCAAATTAGACTTGTGAGTTGTGAATTGTGACATAAACAAATTTGTATAAACTTGTGAGATCTGTTTATATCAATAAGTGACATTGACCTACAACCAAATTAGAGTATACATGTTCCTTAAATTTTCTTATATTACTTCCACTAAAGTTCGTGACTATGGGCCCCATTTTCCCTCCAAAAGCCCAGCCCACTAAGTATTACCGTTTTCACTTAAGATAAGTATAGCGTAACGGGGGTATTGGCGAAAACTGGATCTTATACCATTGAATGGATTTCATCTTACGGCTCAAAATCATCTGTCATGTTAATTTACTTCACGGACGCTCTCTTTAGTTTCGATTTTAGGGAAAGACGAATATACCCCTTATATTCGTTAGGTGCGTTGCTTTACACTCCTCAGCTCCTCTCATTTTTTTTTTAATTTAAGTTTTTGTTTTTCACTAATAAGATTTTTATTTTATTTTATTTTTTTTGTTTGCTCTTTTCTCTCTCTCTCGATTTTAGTGCCACAAATTAGAGAGAAAAAACCCTAAATACCTCAAATTCTCAAAATCCCTATTTTCGATTTTCCTTTTCGCGGAAAGATTCGTTGGAACTCTCTTAGATTCAGGTCTCATTTTTCGTTTTGGCTAATGGCGAGTGCTTCACAGGGAGAGAGCAGTAATCCATACGGCGGCGGTTTGGGAACCGGTGGAAAGTTCCGTAAGCCGACGGCTCGAAAGACTCAGAAAACTCCTTATGATCGACCACCGACTTCTGTTAAGAACTCTGGACTTGGAGGCGGAGAAAACAGAGGTGGCGGCTGGTTATCGAAATTGGTTGATCCGGCGCATAGACTTATTACTTATAGCGCTCATAAGCTCTTTGAATCGGTTTTCCGGAAACGACTGGTCTCAGGTGAGACTCCTTTACAATCGCCCGAGCAGAAGCAGCTTCCAAAAAGGGGTAAGGGACTTGTTACTTATCTCAATGCGAAAGCTTTTGTTTTTGTTCCTTTTGAAGTTATTTATAGGCTGGTTTTTAGGGATTTAAGATTTTTAGCTTTTCCATTTGTCCTTAGTAACTCAGAATGTATATATAAATGGATGTTTTTGAAATGTTCTTAAAGTACCTAGCCAGTATGCATATCACTGAATTAGCCTGTTAGGTTATAATCTAGAGTTCTAGTATCTTCCCTCTTGATTCATGTTATCATTATTATGTATTGTTTCTGTTTTCATGGATCAGATGAGATTCAGGAGACCAAGGTAGGACACAGAGAGGAAACCTCTGCTGTAAGTGAATGAGCTACATCTTTTAATGAAATTTTCTGTTCTTCCTCCTCTTGTGGATTTCCTTGTTCTTTCATCTTTTTTAACCCATGATTTATATATTGGTGTGGTCTTTGTTAAGTTGTCCATGAAGAATGATTTGATTCGGATAGAAGACACAAATGCATCGCTTGATCCAACCAAGGATGGGTTTACAGATCTTGAGAAAATTTTGAAGCAGAAAACTTTTACAAGGTATACCATCTTACACGTTCTACATGGTACATAGATGATAGAATCCAGTAGAGGATAAAATTTTCCCCCATGGTTATAAATGTTTGTATCCTTCGATGCATTCAACATTCATAAAATCTCTAATATCTTTCCCTCTTCTTGTTGGTGTGTTTATTACAATATGCATATACATCTTTGCCTTTTGAATAACTGAATTATTTTTGTTTTGAAGTTCTGTTAATAATGTACAATGATTTTTTCACAGATCTGAAGTTGATCGATTGACTACCTTGCTGCGCTCAAAAGCTGCTGATTCATCCACTGTAAACGTGGAGCAGAAAAATGAAGCGAGTATTTTGAGACATCCACCTTCACATGAGAGAGATAGGGCGCATCCAGAAAATGGAAGTATGAATGCCCTTCTTTCAACACCTCCTGGAAGTTTGAGAGTAAGAAATTTGCTAGACATATGAGATATAGTCTGTTTAATGCAAACCTTCATGTAATATAGCGTTCAAAATTTCTTTTATTGTTAATGACATTCTTACCAGGCCCCAGATGAGTGCATTGCTTCGCCATCACAGCTTGCAAAGGCCTACATGGGTGGCAGACCTTCAGAAGTTACTCCTTCTATGCTTGGGTTGCGTGGTCAAGCGGTTAGGGAAGATTCTGTTTTTATGAACAGAACCCCTTTTCCGTTAAAATCAAATACAGTGTCACTGGTGCCAAAGCCTTCTGGTCAAAGACCTCTGGAAAATGGTTTTGTCACCCCTAGATCTCGGGGAAGATCTGCTGTTTATAGCATGGCCAGAACACCATATTCTAGGCATCATTCCACTATGAAGGTTTCAAATTTCAGCCTTATCTTTTTTATTGTTGAGTTTGAAACTTGTTCGCAATTTTATAATGCTTTTCTCTTTCCAGATGGGGTCTCTTTTGGCATCCCCAAGCACACGGAGTGAAAGCTTGTCTTCTGGTTCTAGAGAAGGGTTTCAATCGGTGAACTGTTTAGACATGACCAAATTAAATTTCCATTTGGCCTCTGTTACAAAGTATTGACATGATTTAAATTATTTTGTAGGGTCTTAAACGGAGGAGCTCAGTCTTAGATCATGATATAGGATCTGTGGGCCCTGTGAGAAGGATTCGCCAGAAGTCAAACCTTTCATTTAGAAGCTTGGCTCTGCATGCCTCAGAAAGCCCGATTGCTGTTCGTCCAGGTGGTGGACAAAACATTACAAGTACATCGAAAAATAGGTCAGAGGATATTCCTGGTTCAAGTTTCAACCTTGTCCCTTCCAAGTCCAGTGAAATGGCTTCAAAAATATTGCAGCAACTTGATAAACTGGTCTCAACAAAGGAGAAATCTCCAAGTAAGTTATCAGCATCTATGCTGCATGGTCCGGCTCTCAAAAGCCTTCAGAATGTGGAGGCGCCAAAGTTCTTGGATAATCTTCCTGAGAAGAAGGAAAACTCGCCAGGTTCTAGTTATCAAAAGCAGGAAAAATCTAGAGAGAATGAATCCAAAGAGATTTTGACTCTGTGTGAGAAGACTGGTGCTGTTGCTGAAGACACAAGAAAAACAGAATCTAGTAAAGATGAGGAGACTTGTGTAAAAGGCGCTTCTGTCCCTTTCACGAGTTCTTTCAAAGAGCATCCTCCAAAAAAGAGAGCATTTCGGATGAGTGCGGATGAGGTATATTGTTTATTTCTTATTTTTTATATCTCCATAATGTCAACGTGCTGCAAATAAGACTATCAAAGCGGGGAATCCTAGAAATGTCATTGTGTCAACAATGCCGATTTGTTATTTGATTATCATGTGTGGGTAATATTACCTTTGACCATATTTTCATTGCACACTTTGACTTATATACAATTGTGAACTAAAAATGCAGGATTTCTTGGAGTTGGATGATGACCAGGATGTGACATTTACTCCGTCCAAAGTGGCAGAAAAACAAAATTCCGTCAAAGTAGGGAAAGGTGTTAGTTTTAGCATACCTGAAGGGAAGAAACCACTTACTTCGTCTGAGGCAATGCCCTCTACGTCATACGTTCCTAATGGTATTGCCTCCCAGGGTACTTTTAATGGATCTCTGGAAACTGGAAGGAGCAAATTTTCTTCTTTACCCTCTGAAGCTGTTCAGCAAAGTAATATACCCTCTGAGCCACCTTCAAAGTTAATTCATGGGATTGATAAATCGACTATTTCTCCTAGCAAGCTAACGTCAGAAAAGAAAGTTATCGCGCAGAAAGAGCCTCAAAAAGCTGCTGCTGTGTTTCCCAACATTTTCGCTTCACCTGCACCTGCACCTGCAGCTACTGGCGTATTTAATCAAAACACTGGTGCATCGGCAGACATAAAGTTAGAAAAGACGTTCAGGTGGGTGGCGTAATTAGTTTCCTTCTCAGCTTTATATACATTTATTACTTACTCGTGTCAATCCACCAGTGACTCCTGACTCTCGTTCTTACTGTTTCAGCTCTGCTTTTGGAGCTTCAGCAAATCCAACTGAATCAAAGAAAACAATCAGCAGCAGTGCTTCTGGAGCCGAGTCAACTACCTCACCTGCATCAAACCTCAATGGTAGTATATTCTCAAGTGAAGCAAACACTGTCAGTCAACCTCTGAGTAATGGCTCTCTTGGTTTAAGCCCTTCCTTCTCACCTAGTATTTCAAACATACCTTCCAATAATTCTGTGACTGAGGTTTCTTGCACTGTGCAATCGCTTGCTCCTACTCCCACTTCCTCTACTGTATTTGGAATATTGTCTGCTAATACCAGTAATGACAGCAACTCCAGCAGCAACTCACAATCAACTTCGGCACCTCCCATCTCTTCTACATCACCTTTCAAGTTTGGAGAACCCACAGCTCCATTTTCTGCGTCAACAGTATCTGCATCTAGCGGTCAGATCACAACGGAGACTGAAGTAAAAAACTCAACCTTTGGGAATATAAACACTTTCAAGTTTGGTGGTATGGCTTCAGCAGACTCAAGCTCTGGCAATGCAGATAAATCCTCTGAAATTAAAAGTGCTCCAGGTTTAGTGTTTGGGAACTCTTCTCCAGCTGTAGCAGATTCAGGAAATAATATCTTTGGTGGGACATCCTCAGCGGTTGGTGGCAGCACTCCTTCTGCACCTGGGAGCTCTGGAAGTTTAATATTTGGTGTGACATCTTCCTCAACCCCTGCCATAGAAAACAGCAAATTTTCTGGGATTTCTGCGTCTACTACTGGAAGTAATATTTTTGGTACTTCCTCTCCTGCATTTACAAGCTCTGGTAGTAGCATGTTTGGAGGTCTAGATGCTGCAAATACTACAAGCAGTGTTTTTGGATTCAATGCTGTTTCATCAGCTTCTGCCGCTAGCTCCCAATCTCAGGCCTCAAATTTATTTGGTGCTGCAAATGCTCAGACAGGTAATACTGGGAGCGGAACTACAACTTCAACCCAGAGCGCTCCATTCCAGTTTGGGTCATCTGCATCAGCTCCTTCATCATTCGGTTTGTCTGGGAATACTTCATCAAACAGTTTTTCATTTGGATTATCAAAGGCGGAACCTGCTGTCTTTGCTTCTGGCTCAACCTCTCAACCGAGTTCGACAAACTCCTCTGCAAGCTCGAGTGGTACATCGAGTGGTCCCCTGTTTGGGACAAACTGGCAAGCTCCCAACTCGGCTCCAGTCACTTCATCTACTCCCTTTGTATTTGGAGGATCTTCAGCTACTGGTTCAAGCGCTTCTGCTCCCATCTTTGGTGCATCTACCAACACACCTTCATCTTCACCTGTCTTTGGTTTCAGCTCAACAACTTCAACCACTTCTCAGCAGTCAGTATTTGGTAACACAACCCCTTCAGCGACTCCATCACAGTCTCTGTTTGGCAACTCAACACCCGGGTTTGCTTTTGGTGCGACTGCTCCACCACCTAATACAAACGGTTTCAACAATAATAACCAAAACATGAGCATGGAAGACAGTATGGCAGAAGACACAGACCAAACGAATAAAGCATCCATGGTGCAACCAATGTTTGGACAACCATCCGTCTCAATGCCTCAATCAGGATTTACCTTTGGAGGAGCACAAGCAACACCACCTCCTTCAGTGGCTAACCCATTTCAGTTTGGAGGCCAACCACCACAGAACGCATCACCTTTCCAGACATCCCACAGTGTAGAGTTTCAAGGTGGGAGCTTTTCATTAGGAAGCACTGGAGGCGGCGATAAGTCAGGCCGCAGAATCATAAAACCGAGGAAAACCAACAGAAAGAAATAAGGAAAAGCATTGTGGATCATTATTATACACAACACCGTACTGCTCATCAAGAATCATTTTGTCAGCTAAGTTTGGATTCAGAGGTAAAAGTCAAAACGTGGGCTTCGTTTAATCGTTTCGTGTCATCAAAAAGAAACAAGATTTTGGGGGGTTAAAGTGTTGAGGGTTATAAGTTGTAGGAAAGTTTTGTAATATTGTAAAACTAGTTCTCCCCCTCTCTCTCTCTCTGTTATTCATAAAACTCTATTGTAGTGTTTGTATCACTTTTAATATCAAAATTTTTCTTAAAATTTTTCTTAATTTGCTTACATATAACCAATGTTTTCTAAAACTGGATCTGCGAACCAAAAAATATTTCAGGTCATTAGTCAATGTGGTCTGACCAGATTCGATCAGATTTGATTATTTAACAAAAATTAAATTTATATATAAATATATATATATATATATATTTATAATTAGTAATAAAATGATGTTTTGCTAAATTATTCCATATAAATAACAAAATAATATAAATCATAAATTAATAATAGTAACTATATACTTTATAAATATATATAATAAAACAAGTATGAAATGTTAAATTGTGATTTCATACATTATACATTTACAAAAATCTAAACATTTAACGAACTATAAATTTATACACTTATGTTAAATTGTATTTTTATTCTATGTAAAACTATATATTAAACCGAAGTTGAACCAATTTGAGTAAACTGATCCACGATTCAACCCGGTTTGGCCTCCGGTTCAGTCCAGATTTAAAAACACTGCATATAACTAAACCAAAATCGGGTGTTTCTTTTGTTTAGTTGACCAATTTAAAGTCTTGTGTTTACTCATTCCAAAAGAGATTTTAATTATTTTTGAAAGCATTAATAAACCTTTTTTAAAAGGAAAATTTCATAAATTCAACAACTCTTTAAGCATTCTTCTCCAAATTCTCGTCGTCTCAACAAACTTTCTCAAATTATCTTCGCGGAGTAGAAAAAGATGAGAAGAGTTTTCGGCGCGAAGAAGAACACTGAGCCTCCTCCTTCCATTCAAGATGCATCTGATCGGGTTTCTCTTCTCGTTTCCATTATTTTAGAATTACAAATTTGTATTGTGGTTCAGAATTCTTCAGATAGCTATCGATTCTCTTACTTTGATCGATCGTCTTTTTTAATCATCCTTCATAGATCAATGAGTTTTGTATTGATTGACATTTAGGTGAATTTTGATAGATTTGGTTTTGTTTGTTTGTTAGATAAATAAAAGAGGAGATTCAGTAGAAGATAAGATAAAGAAGCTTGATATTGAGCTTTGCAAATACAGAGAACAGATTAAAAAAACAAGACCTGGTCCAGCACTAGAAGCTCTCAAAGCTCGTGCTATGAGAGTTCTCAAGCAGAAGAAAATGTGAGTCATATGAACCACTGAATGTGGGCACAATTCCCGTTCCGTACCCGTTACGAAATTCTCATCCCACTTAAATATATATTTTCATATGAGACATCTTTTCATTTTCCGTATGGGACGGGAACGGGAATTCCTGACGTAACAGATATACGAAATTATAAATATATATATAATATAAATATACTAATTTATTATTTATTTTTAATGTTTATAGTTTAACTATTAACTAAAATTATAATCTATATAAATTAAATCTAATTATATTATTAACAATTATAACCTAACTTTTTTATTCTAAAAAAACGGCAGAAAAATAGTTCATCTTTTCTAACTCTACGAAGAGATACGATAATTGATACTATTTAAAATATAATTAATTGACTTTAATGTTATTAAACATATATAATTGTGTCGATTTTTGTGGTTGTTATTGGTGTGTCGTTCAAAATTAGCTAAGTGTTGTAGGAACAAAAAAAAATTGGTTTATTTGTTATATTTTCGGGAATTCCCGTTCCCGTCCCGAATTTAAAATGAGACATATTTTTGTTCCCAAATTCTCGTCCCGTTCCCATTCCCGAAAATTTCCGTCCCAAATTCCCATTTGCCCACCCCTACCATCAACTACTTTGTTCATTGGTTAGGTTATCATTACATTTTTTGCTGAATTAGGTATGAAGGACAACGTGATATGCTCTATAATCAAACATTCAATCTTGATCAAGTTTCATTTGCTGCTGAAGGTCTTAAAGATGCTCAACAAACTGTATGTTATCTTTTTCTTCTCAAAGTTCGTAAATCTAACAAAAGTTTTAAGAGTTGATGTTTGTTCTATTACATTTTGCAGATGACAGCATTAAAATCTGCAAACAAAGAGTTGAAAGGAATGATGAAAACCGTAAAGATTCAAGATATTGATGTATATACATTCAACAATTTAGTTTCTTATTTCAAGCTTTTTGATTTTCTTGATGCTAATAATCTCTTGTGGTATAGAATTTGCAAGATGAGATGATGGATTATTTGGATGTAAGTTCTGAAATTCAAGAAACACTTGGTAGGAGCTATAATGTTCCTGATGGTCTTGACGAAGATGACCTCATGGGAGGTAATGATGACATAAATTTCAAGTCTGAAACTCGATTTTAAACTGTGTGTTTTCGGGTAAATTACAGAGCTTGATGCTCTTGAAGCTGATATGGGAAACGAAACCGAAGTAGATGGAATGCCTTCTTACCTTCAACCTGATAAGGAAACTGATTACGATGATGAACTAAACTTGCCTGCAGCACCAATAGGACGTACTGGAGCTTCACAGGGTCGAGTTCAGGTTTAGTTCTTAAACCCTTTCTGTAGTGTGAATTTGAAAACCGAAATGCTTTAAAGTATGATGATTAGCTCTTAAATGGATTGGCTAATGAGAAGGTTTAACAATCTGATTTAACAGGCTGAGGATGAGTTTGGTTTACCAGCAGTTCCACGAGCTTCTCTCCGCGGATAAGCTTATAGACTATACTCTTGTGGATTGTGATTCTTTTTGTGCATAAAATAATGATTGAAGTACATTCATTGATTCAAGGTTTGTTCAGAAAGCAAATGTGTCAAGAACAGCGTATTGCAACTTGAAAAAGTGAGTTCTTAGTTCTTGATTTTCTATTGAAGATGAGAAGCGAAAACCGAGAGGACTTCCTTATACACTGGCTTCTTGAAATCCACTGCCTGTAAATGTATAACAGAATCCAAAAGCTGAATACACAATTGGTATACATCAAAAAGAAGAAAGCTTTACTAAAACTCACAAGTTGAATGATTTGATCAGGAGATAACCAAGACCATTCTCCAAACTCAGGCTTCTCAGTTCCATCACCAAGAAGATTGATTTCTTCATCTTTCCCAGTAAATTTCAGAAGAAACCTGAGAAAGTTTTGATCAAATTGTATCACTGAAGGCTTAATAAATCTCTGAGATATTCACTCACCATTTCTGAGCTTGACCTTTCCAATCAGATCCCCATCTGATCTTAAGTTTCTCTCTAACATCTGGAGGAAAATCATATGTTACCCAGTGAGGTGCCTATAGACCAACAACAACAAAAGAAGAAGAAAGCTTAATGAGATTTTGATTTGATGTATTGAAATGAAGAAGAAGAAGGCTAAACAAACTTCTGAGATAATCTCAGCGGAGTGAACTCCAGTTTCTTCTTTAAGCTCTCTCATAACTGCAACTCTTGGATCTTCACCTTCATCGATTCCACCCTATTCAATCAATACAAAGCGATTTTATAACCTAAGATTCGAGAATTTTAAAAATCGAATCTAGAGATCGATTACCTGAGGCATTTGCCAAGCACTGGGAATATCTAACCTCGATGCACCGAAAATCTGGAGTTATTGATTAGAAAAGTGAATAAAACTGCAAAGAAGAAGAATGAAGATGTTTGGATGAGATGATGAAGACCTTTTTGGAAGAATTCATGAGACAGACACCGACATTTCTTCTGTAACCTTCGGGAGGAGATTCCATGGAGGAGGAGGAGGATATTGAAGAGGAACACCGAACGGAGGAGGACGGTGATTGACGGCAGTGGTGAAAGAAGTAAGTTACAGGCGGATGATTTGTGAGAAGTGATCGATAAGTTGCCATTAGAGGCGGACTCTATTTTCCAAGGATTCGCGAAAATTATATCTCATTGGACAATTATACCCTTTTATCCAACTCCTACACGTCATTGCTCATTTTTTTTGTATAATACTCTACCCCTAGGTGGGCATATTTCCGAAACCGAACCGAGCTCGAACCAAATCTGATTGAAAAAATAGAATCGAGTTCAGTCCGAAAAACATTAACCGAATGAATTCTAGGTTAATGTTTTCTGAGTTTCCGATCCGAGCCCAATCTGAATCTGATAGGTACAAAAAAAAAACAAACTGATGTACTAAACAAAAAAATACATTTTATAACTTTAATTTATATGTAAATTATAGAGTTTGGATAGGAAAAAATTTTGTTAATTCAATTTTTTTCTCAAAATCTAGTAGCAATTTTGTTTTTTGAAATTAATTGTGCGTTCTTATTTAGAGGAGATAATGTTTTTTGATGGTATAAAACCAAAAGTTATGTTAACTAATTTTGGATTTTTTAAAATAATTTCGCTATTTTTTATAGATTTCATGTATTTTAATAAAATTTGGGTATATACATATTTATTGGGATCCGAAAAATCTCGGGTATAAATCTATTCTCATAGTGATCCAATCCAAACCTAATATAACTCGATCCAAAATTTTCCGAATCATATATGGATAGTAAACTTCTATACTCAAAAAAATCCAAACTCGAAAATTTTTGATCTAAATCCAACCCGAAAACCTGAATGTCCTACAAGTTTCCTACTACTGGAGGTTAGGGAAATTATTTCATTTTGCTTAATGTTTCCCATTAACTAATGGAGAAAATAATTGTATTTAATATTTATGATTCTTTATATTTTCTACTCTACTTTTTAATTAGTTGAAATAGTTCTAGTCAATAATATTTTATATCTAATCAAGAAACTGTATGAAAATTTGCAATTTTTTATTTTGTGCACTAAAATTATAAATGACCGAGTGTATAAGATAAAAATCCGTTAGTAGCTCATCTTCTTCTTAATTCAGGTGAGAGCTTGTAACAAAAGAATTCTTCTACACAAAGATGACTCGAGCTCGAGCTCGAGTCAAGTGTGTCCTGTGTCGACTCAATCTTCATTTCTTATCATTGTTGAATATTTAAGCTAAAGTTTAAGCTCAGTCTTTATATCTTCTTCTTGTTCTAGGCCGGCCAAACACATTGCTTGAAGCCATAGCTTGAAGCAACCATCTCTAAAGTCTCCTTACCAACTTTAATCTCATCTTAACACTATTTATAAAACACTCAAATCAAATCTAATATCTTAAAACATCAACTAAACAAAACCAAATAGTTATACATGTTCTTAATGAATCTTCATATGAACAAATCAAGAGTGATCAAAGGCTAATATTATATGAGTTCCTTAAAGACACTCTAAATTAACTTAAACCAGGACAAAAATTAAAAGGAGAAACTTTATATCAAGCATTGTAAAACCAAAGGCTTTCACAAGATTCCTTGATTGTTCATGTGTACTCACTAGCAACATATCGCAAAAGAGATCTTATTTTAATCACAAGACTGTAATAATTGTGGCATAAGCTAATCAAACTGTACCTGTATAGCTGTGAAGCAGAGAAGCCTTTTGGCCAATGAACTTGTTCTTGACTACCTGATTCACCCCATGAATTAAGGATCAACTAGAACCACGACGAACACTTTCTTCGGTTCGTGCAAATGCATCAGTTAACACATCAATCGTCCAATTCTTCAAATCATCTTTACCTAAAGGTTCACCAGTTCTTATTAACGCATTAGGACGAGCAAGTTTGGATTCAAAAGGAGTTCTTGGTCTTACTTCTCTAAACTCATCCCATTCTTCACGATCAATCATTCTTACAGTACCTTGACCTGATGGTGCATTTTTAATCTTCCTTTCAATCATTTCTTGTGATTTTGAATCATCAATCATCATTAACACTTTCGCAAACAATGCAATACCTACTACTGCTAGAAACATTGGCATTGTTGCTGTATCTAAATATGATCTTGATTCTGGAACTTCAACTAGAAATTGGTTTTTTATTGGATTTCTTCGCTTCTTACTTTTTTGCAATTCGGTTATCTTTTTTCTTAGAGTCTCTGTTGCAACATCACTAGATGAAGAATTAAATCTTCTTTTAAGCAATGTAAATACCTGATTCTGCCGAGACATCGTAACTAGCGATACCGGATATTATTTCTCTTAGGCGGTGGAATAGGGCAGAGTACGACGGTAGCTTTTGATTCCTTGGCAAACGGTGCAAAACAGATTCAGATCTTTTGAATAGAAGCAAAACTAGCTACAGATCTGGAGTAGATGGATGAGGAAGCTCCTCGTTGCACGATCGGCGACGAAGTAGCAGAGAAGCCTAAGCGGCGGCGGCAACAACAGAAAGAATATAAAAAAAAACACGAAAAGTCGACAAAAACAGAGCCCGTTTAAGCAAGAATATTTATCAAATGGGCTCAAACGTAAGGCCCATATTTAACTAAATTTACAAACGTAGGCCCATATTTATTTATTTGTCGACCGTAGTCCCATTATTTATGTGTTTTAGTTGCATTTTTTTTTACAACTAAACCCCCAAACGTATGAGTAATTCTTGGGCCGAGTTTGATTTATCCGTGGTCGCTGATGGATCCTTGGGCCGAGTTTGATTTAAAATAAAAAAAAGCCTAATAACTAACGGACGGGCCTTAACTAAGGTACGTCCTTAGTTCGTCCTAATCACTTGCGAAGAAAACGTTTCGCAATCTTCTTCAAGGCGACTTTTCGTTTCCGGCGTGGTGGGAGGCGATTCCGGCGAGTTCGTGGGTATTGGCGACTGAAATCGGAGCTCCTTCAACCTCGTGCTACACCGGGATCGAGATGAAATTGTGCATGCGATTTGTGAAATAGGTTGTTTTTGTGATCGATTTGAAATTGTTGTTTTGATTTGCATGCTAGTATGTTTTGTTTGATTTAGTTTCATATAGATTATGATTTGGTGGATGAATTTCTTGTTTCGGATTTTGGTGT
>OVBE01001130.1:0-39706 GCA_900406425.1 Iberis pinnata
AAAATAGGGTTCAGAAATCTTCTCCACAAAGATTCAGGATTCGTCTCCCAGTAAAACTCTCAGAAAATAAAATAAAACTTAAGTTCTAAAGGCCTAAAACACATTGTATTTTTATAGGCTAAAAAAGGTAAAATAATAAAATATGGAAAATTTGATAGGTTTGAGGACTTGATTTGCAATAAGGAAAACTTCATATTCTCTTCGAGACATCTGCCCGATCGAGCAAGTGTTTTCCCGATCGGGCACTTCACATTTTGCTCGACTCTTCTCTTTTGCTCGATCGATCTTATCCTTCGTATTTTTCCAGGAACATCTGCCCGATCGAGCAAGTTTTTGCCCGATCGGACACTTCTTCTTTCAATCTTTGAAATCTTTCAGAACTTCCGAAAACTTCTGAAACTTCCTGAAATGCACCGTTTTTCTCTGATTCGACCCGAACACCTGGAATACTGAAAATCTACCAAATATGCAATGAAAACACTCGGAATAATGCAGAATAGCAAACATAAATGCCCACTATTATGCATTAAAACCGAGTAATATCAACTCTCACAGACTTAGATCTTTGCTTGTCCTCAAGTAAAGCAAGACCCAATCTGGAAAAGAGGTTTGAAAAGGACCACACATAAACTCACAAAATCTCAAAAAATATAAGTACAATTTCAAATCCAAATGACACCAATCTAAAACAACCACTTTGACTTAATTGTTTACCACCACTAAACTAAAAACATGTTTCCTACTCTAAATCCCAAATCAACCAAGCATCAAATCATATCAACCAGCTCTTTAAATTCAATTAAGTTCATATTCATGCATTCTCACCTAATGGTATATCAATCAATTTACTCAAGTACCTCTTATATCAAAATGCCCATACCAAACAGAGCATCAACCGACTTCCGGCCTTGATATTTTTTCTCCCTTTCTCATTTCTTTTTTTCTAAAGATTCGCATTTTTCTGCGTTTTTCTTTTCTTTTTTTCTTTTTTTTTTTCTTTTGCATGTTCGCACTTTTCTGCGTTTTCATGATTCTAACTGTTCATTCAACAACCCCGGAAATGACTACGGACCTCGAAGTCACGCTTTCAACAATTTTTCTAAACCGGTTTTTAATCATTTTTCTGAAGAGAGAGAGAGAGAAAAGACCCAGACCGTACTAAAGAACTTGTCGATTTTACAGAACACTGAAGAGCAAGGTACCTAATTCTCAAAGTAAATCAACACCATAAGCAAGAATAATCAGATTTCAAATTAAGTCCTATCATGGCAGTGCTAGCATCAATTCGTCAATAACTCAAAAGACCAAAAATTTCAGAAACAAATCAATCAGTATTGGGGTTCCAATCCTAATCGCAGGAATTAATCTAAGTCAGTAATCTAGAGAAAGTGAAAACCATACCCACACTTGGCTATTATTATCATCGATTTTGATCATGGTTCCTTCGACTCGATAGACTTAGCTAGATTTAAAAACAAAAATTTTGAAAATTTTACCAAAAAGACAAAATATCAAAACGTATTTAGTATCATTACACCCTCCCCCAGACTTACTTCACACCATCCCGGTGTGAAAATAAATCCAAAAGAAGGTAAAGAAAAAACCAAAATCAATAGAAAAATCTATAATGGATGAAAATAGATAATACTATATAAGAGTTAAAGGGAAAAAGGGTGACTAACGGTAAAGTGCTCCCAAATCTGTTATGAACTCCTATTCCTCATTCTCTATGCCCGCAAAAAGAAAAAATACTCAAGAGAAGTGTAAGTAATGGTTGAACAGCGATTTGAGCAATGATAGTTTGTAGAAACTAACAAGAATCAGCTGTAAGAGAAACCATTAAGGCACTATGATCGAGCAATACTAATCAAAAACAGCAAGAATCATATAAGAGAGGCATCATTCAGAACAGTTAACAGCAATCAATCCAGTATCACAATCTAAAATCAACCCAAGTCAAGCACAAGAATGATGGTGAATGGTGAGCAATGATCTAAGCAATACTAATCAGAATTAGCAAGAATCAAGAGAGAAACCATTTTAAACAACCAACAATTCAAGTGAAAAAGATGAGTAATAAAATTAGAAAAGATAACCCGGAATGTCATGAAGAAACTTTCACCAATAACAACCTGAAACACTTTAAACTCAAAACTAAACATAAGTAGATTAGGACTGACTCAAACTAGAAAAACAAATAAATAGACTCTAAATATAGTGGGTTACCTCGCACTTAGAGTTTTGTTTAATGTTACTTAGCTTGACGGTACTTACCTCTAAGTAGGAATGGAATCAACATCCAGTGATGTTCCATAACAAGCTCCAAATCCAGACATCTTCAGCTTAAGAACCTTACTCATTATGCCTTTTGTAGCATCAATCCATTTCTCTTTGAATTCTCGGGTGAGTAAAACTCTAAACTTTGAGAAGGGATTTGAGAGCCCTTTGCTTTTCACCTTGTACTCAATGGCATCCCCTACTATTTCTTGAGGGATCAAAGTCACTTGAGACTCTTTCTTCACCAGCTTCGGTTTCACTTTCACCTTCTCCTTAACCTTTTGATTGCTATTCTTTGTTAAGATTGAAGGCTCTTTGTGTAAAACTTCAACAACTACACACTTAGGATCTAGTTCAATAGGAAATTTATTCTTCACCTCTACCTCTTTCACCATAGTTAGCCTAAAGATCCCTTTTGAAAGAATCGCTGGATAGAAAAATCGCTTCTTGATATTTTTCATAGATATTCGCCGATTGGGTAAATCAACAACAACTCATACGGTTGCAAGAAAGGGTCTCCCAAGAATCAATGGTTCATGTAAATGCTCATTTGTTGTCAAGATGTGGAAATCAACATGGACTGGCAGTCACCAACTTGTACCGGGATAAAACCACTAGAAGATACAGTAGAATCATTAGCAAGTGTGAAAGTCATATGAGATGGTCGGATACCTGATAATCCCAACTATTTTGCAACAGTCATGGACATGACGCTCACATTAGCTCTAGTATCACAAAGAGTATCGATAAATTCCACTATATTGATCGAACAAGGAACTAAGAATTCCACTGGATCTTGTATCTTGTGAAGCTTTCAAAGAGGATTAGGTGGCTTCCCAATCATCTCACCCTATTCAAACTCTGCTCTAGGCTTTGTAGAAGGCACCGGATAAGGAATTCTAGGCTTATAGGAGATTTCAGAAGTTTTCGAATCCAGGAAGTTCTGCTCGATCGGGAACGTGTTGCCCGATCGGGAAAATTTCTATGTGTTATGCCCAAAAAAATTGCTTTGTGTTTTGCATTGGTCTCCACGATCGGGCTAGCAATGCCCAATCAATATGTTTCTCCGGATCTGCTTTGCCCGATCGGGCAGATCTCTCTGCATCATTTTCCAGATCTTCAAAATCTGCATCTTCTTCCAAATTCCTAGCTTCTTCCTCTGAATTACTCACTAAAGTTTTTCAACACCCCTTTGGATTCTCTTCAACTCTTCCAGGAAAGGCACCAGCGTGTCTTTTCACAGCTTCAGAAGTCTGAGCAACTTGCACATCCAAGTGCTTCACATGAGTTGATAATGCATCAAACTTTTGATTTAGCTTCTTCACTTCTCCTTGGATCAATGTTTGGAACTGTTGTTGTCCTTCCAGCAGTTGGTTAAACATCATCTCAACTGAATTACTTGGTTGAGGTTGGGCTTGTTGGAATACAGGCTGAGAGGTTTGTGGAAAACCGCGTGAATTAGAATTCGGCACAAAAGATTTCTGCTATTGTGGGTAGTGTTGATCTTGGGGGTTCTCAACATTGGTATTTCTCCAAGACAAATTATGATGAGTCTTGTTAAAACATGGATTATAGCCTTGATTGTACACCCTTTGGCCTTGAGCACTAATAAAACTCACTTCTTTCTCAACTTCACCAGTGTTCAGTTCTTGAACCGAAAAGCAATTAACTTCAGAACTATCCACAACACTAACATGTTTCTGAGTTTGACCTTTTAGAAGCTGATTGATTAGTCCTTTCATCTCTGAGAATTCTCCTTTCAGCTCTGAGATCTCTGAGTTAGCAGCTATTACCGGAACCTTTGTTCGGCGATCAGACTCTGGGCAATGATTGATATTACTAGCTGAGAGACTCTCTATCAATCCATAAGTATCAGGAACGGGTTTCTGCATGAAATCTCCATCACTAGCTGTATCTAAGGACATCTAATACTTTTGTTCAATTCCTCTATAAAAGGTATTGAGGAGATTCACATCTGAGAAACCGTGATGTGGACAATCACGAAGCAGCTCTTTGAATCGTTCCCAAGATTCATAGAATAATTCTACAGGAGTTTGAGCAAAAGCAGAGATCTTGTTCTTTAAAGTATTAGTCCTAGTAGTAGTGAAGAACTGACAAATGAACCTGGCTTTGCAATCATCCCATGTTATTATAGATGCTACAGGTAGAGACTTCAACCAACGAAATGCTTTGTCAGCTAAGGAATGACTGAACAAACTGCAGTGCTTATAATCGTTGGTTACTCCATTGAGTTTGATAGTGCTTCAGATGTCTTCAAAGACGTCAATATGATTCATTGGATGCTCATGAGGTAAACCACTGAATTGGTTGTTATGAATCATTTGAACAAGCAAAATAGGGAATTGGTATTCCCTTCGCTGCGGTTGAGGGGGCTGGATGGGGTTCCTATTAGCATAGTGAGCTTGAGGATTGTTATACAAACCAACTAGAGGATGGTTCTGAGCATTGAGCTGAGCATTGAGCCGATTAACTCTTTCCGGATCTCCATACAAGATAAAGTTCCTTGCATCTACGTTCTGAGCATTTGGATTTCCCGGAGGAGCTTGGTTGTTGTTTGCACCTTGTTGGCCTTGTGGCAGTGGATTGCCGTTACCACCACTTGGCACTTGATTAATCAACTGAATGAGTCCAAAAGCAGATGGATCGACTTGACCTTCTGGTTCGACCAGAATGATTTGATTAACGTTATCAACCATTGAGTTGGATGAGCTAGCGTGTTTCTTTGCTTTCCGGTTTGAACGTTCTATTCTTGCAAGTTCAGAGTTACTGAGGCTTAGCAATTCAGAGGATTTGTCAGATCTTCTAGTCATACACCTGTAAAACAAAAACAAACAAAAAAGAACGAGATGAGTACTGAAAATAAAAACGTTAGACGAGATTCTAATAAAAAACTTAAAAAGGCACTATTGGTCCCGACAACGGTGCCAAAATTCTGGTAGGTTAAGAATTTAATCCTAAAACTAATACTGCAAAGAACAATTCAAAATAGTATAGCAAAGGTATCGAATCCACAGAGATTAGAAAATGCACGTTCAGTTTTAATTTCAAATCTAGCTAAAGCAGGATAATTAAGATGTTGTTGCAACGAATCAAAACGGTAAATGAAAAAGGTTTAAAACTATAATATAAAAACGCTAGGCATTAGGGAAATCTGTAGGTATTCATGTTTAAAGTTAAGTTAACATGCATGAATGCGATTGAAAATAGTTCTCAACATGAAAAACGAATAAAGAATAATCTCCTCTCGGAGTATTAAACCATATGCTCGAATTGCCAGAGACAAACTCTCGCCGTCTTTAAAACAATTCGGTCATGCATTGCAATCAGAGTCAATTGTTCATAAGCATTTAAAACAATACTCTCGCAAGTAAAAACACTTATTCATCTAAATTAGGTCAGGTTTCTAAATCAAATCTCTTTGTATTTATCAACCTATAATAATGAACTAGGTGATCAAGCTAATTCAAGCATTGAGAACAAATTTAGACTAAGAACCTAACAAATTCAATCCTACAAAGTTAAACCTAACATTCAAACATGGTTTCGCTAGGAAACCCTTAAACCTAACTAGTGAACTATTCACACATTGCAACCTTAAAACCTAACTAGTGAACTACTCAGACATTGCAAAGCATAAACAATACAAAATCAGAGAAGAACACATAATTACAATAAGAATAGATATAAAAATAGGGTTCAGAAATCTTCTCCACAAAGGTTCAAGATTCGTCTCCCAGTAAAACTCTAAGAAAATAAAATAAAGCTTAAGTTCTAAAGGCCTAATACACATTGTATTTTATAGGATAAAAAGGCAAAATAATAAAATATGAAACTTGTTAGGCTTGAGGACTTGATTTGAAATAAGGAAAACTTCATATTCTCTTCGGGACATCTGCCCGATCGAGCAAGTTTTTGCCCGATCGGGCACTTGACATTTTTCCTCGACTCTTCTCTTTTGCTCGATCGATCTTATCCTTCGTATTTTTCTAGGAACATCTGCCCGATCGAGCAAGTGTTTTTCCGATTGAACACTTCTTCTTTCTATCTCTGAAATCTTTCGAAACTTCCAAAAACTTCTGAAACTTCCTGAAATGCACCGTTTTGCTCTGATTCGACCCGAACACCTGGAATACTGAAAATCTACCAAATATGCAATGAAAAGACTCGAAATAATGCAGAATATCAAACATAAATTTCCACTATTATGCATTAAAACCGAGCAATATCACGTACATGGGCATGGATCGATCGGTCTAGCATAGACCGATCAGTCTGAATGAGCAAAATCGGACAAGGACATATAGACCGATCGATCTGAAGTTATTCGTCCAAAACTCCAAATATGCATATTTTACTAAGGCACTGATTAACTCAAAACTAAAAAGCATTAGGTTAGTAAAACAAGACTCAAAACACAAAATATAAAGCCAAAACACCAATTAGTAGGTTGTCTCTCACTCATCACTTATTTAACTTCACTACCTTGACGAACTAACCTCCTAAGTTGAGCTTGGGTTATCATTAGGGTATTCTCAACAACAAGACCCATAATGAGACATCTTCAGTTTAAGAACCTTATACAACATATCTTTTGCAACATTCGTTCATTTATCTTTAAGATCTAGGGTAAAGAATGCTTTAACCTTTGAGCAAGATATTGAAGTACCTTTGCTCTTCACTTTGTACTCTATTGCATCTCCAACCAATTTTTAAGGAATCAAAGTCTAGTGAGGAACTCCTTTGATCTTCTTCGGTTTCACATTCTCTTGTCCTTTGACGCCTGGGACTACATTCTTTCTTGAAACATGAGAAATTCCACTTATGACCATTAATTTCACTCTTAGCATTGGATTCTATCTCAGAGTCAACCATCATCTTTTTTTCCTTTACCACTGTGACTCTAGACACACCTTTTTGAGGGAGTGATATATAAAAAACTCTCTCTCAACCTTTGTGAGGGATATGCAATGATTAGACATGTCATTTACAACTCATACGGAAGCTAGAATATGCCTTTTGAGAACAAGTGGATTATCTGAATTCCCATTCATCCACAAGATATGAAAAGGAATTAGACAACCTCCAACTTGTACCAGCAGATCATAGATAAATCCATTTGAAGATACAATAGAATCATTAGCAAGCGTAAAAGATGTCTTATATGGTTTAGTACATGAAATCTCCAATCTATCTGCAACAACTATCGACATGATATTGATATTAGCACCTGCATTGTAGAGTGAGTCTTTGAAATCTACCTTGTTGATCGAACAAGGAACCATAAGTTCTCCAGGATATTGTAGCTTATGAAGCTTCCTGAGTGAGTGTTTTGGATTTCTACCTATCATCTCTTCATCCTCAACCTCACTTATGAATTTCTTAGGCTCAACTGGGTAAGGAATCTTTGGTTTGTAGACGCGAACAAACGTTGGGATCTTTGTAATAGGTGGACTGATCGTACTGGCTTGTCGGGTCCATCAGAATACGTTGAACTGATCGGTCTACATCTCATGGAATTTTTGTCACTTCAGGACTGATCGATCCAAGCTGGATCGATCGGTCTGGCTCACCCGTAACATTGATAGGTCTAGAATTTAATCCTATAACTATACTGCAGAGAACATATCACTGTAGCACAGTAAATGGTCGAATCCACAGAGACCAAACAGCACGACTTTCAGTTTGATTTCAAAGCAAGCTAAGACAGAATAAAATGATTGTTGTAACTGAATTAAAGCAAAAACAATAATTAAAACGAAGTAAATCAAATATTAAAAAGTGTGAGGCAATAGACAATTCACATCTAGTCAGGTTATCATGCAAGGATTGTCTTTGAAAATAGTCCTCAACTCAAAAGACGGAAACTAGACTAATCTCTTCTCGAAGTATTACAACCCTATGTTCGAATTACTGAAGAAAAACTCCCGCCGTATTTAAATAATTCAAACATGCACTACAGTTCATATTCGATAAGTTCATAAACATCTAAGAAAATACTCCCCCCAAGCAATGGCATTTATTCATCTCAATTAGGTCAGATCTCTAAACCAAATCCCTTTGTATTTATCAATCTAATTTCAATGAACTAGTTAACTACTCTAATTCATACATTAATATAAAATCTAGATTAAGAACCTAACAAATCCAATCCCTTTATAAATAACCCTTACAATCAAACATGATTTCTCAGGGAAATCCTATAACCTAGCTATGGAACTACTCACACATCGAAAAGCAAGCACAAATCAACATCAAAGTAGAACACATGATCAATAAAATAAAAATAGATGTTATTAAAATAAAGATCAGAGTTCAGAATTCTTCTCCAAAATACAGGGTTCGGAATTCATCTCCTTATAAACTCAAAGTTTAAAAAAGTGCGTTAAAAGAAAATAAAATCAGCCACAAGGCTTATATAGTTTTGGAAAAAAAAAAGGAAAAACCTAAAAAGATAATAAAAGATAGCCTTGAAGAACAAATGAGCAAATAATGGAAAACTTTCATTCTTCTTCGGATGTAGAGATCGATCGATCTGTTGAGGGATCGATCGATTGATCTAGTCATGATTCGGATCGATCGTTCTTTGAGGGATCGATCGATCTCAATGCCTAAAAAATTCCAGGAGAAAATTCTCAATTGATATAGAGAGAGATTGATCATTCTTCATAATCGTGACTATTCTGCATGGATAGTGCCCGGTCGATTTCAGGGATCGATCGAGCTCTCAATTCTGTCACTTAGCCAAATTCGTCTGATTTGCTCTAAAATGCATCTTTTTGCTCCAAAACGACCCGAACACCTAGAATCATGAAAATATACAAAATTGCAAGGAAAACACTCGAAATAATGCAGAATAGTAAACATAAATGCCTACAATCAAGCGTAAAAACTGAGTAATATCAAACATCTAGACCAATCGGTCTGTTAAGTCTGTACCTTTTTGGATGTTTTCCAAATCTGCATCTTCTGCAGTTTCATTAACCTGATTCGCAGTTATGGACTTACAATATCCTTTCAGATTATCTTCAAATTTCCTAAGGAAAACACTATCTTATCTCTTTACATATTCTGCAGTTTGAGGTACTTGCAGATCGAGCTTCCTCACATGAGTAGATAATGACTCACATTTGTTGTTCAATTCATTATACATGGTATTATGTTGTTGAGCCTCCAAAATCTGTTTGAGCATCACCTTTATCTTATTGTCTTGTTGAACTGGAGGTGGAGCTGCTTGTGGAAATCCAGATGAGCGGTTGTTTGAAAATCGCATGATTAGAGTTCTGCACAAAGATTTTGTTCTGGTTTCCTTGAAAACCACTACCACCTTGATTGTATCCTCCGTTTTGATAGTTCCCTTAACCATACAAGTAATTAACTTTTTTTTGTTCAGCTTCTAGAGCTTTTACAACAAAACAAGCAAGTTGTATATCTTCTACATGTTCAACACAACTTACAGGATTTTGTTGGCTCTTTAGAAATTGAGCAATCAACCCCTTCAACTCTGCAATTTTAGAGGATTCTGAAGTGGATCCTCTTATTTTTCTGTCATACTCTGGGCAATGATTGTTGTTGTTTGCAGCTAGATTCTCTATCAGCTGGTAGGCTTCTTGGACATTTTTGGTCATGAAATCACCATTACTAGATGTATCCAAAGAAAGTTGGTACCTTTGATCTACACCTCTGTAAATGGTGTTGAGCAGGTTCAGCTCAGAGAAGCCATAGTGAGGACAATCTCGAAGATACTCCCTAAATCTTTCTCAAGCCTCATAGAAAGACTATAAATGACCTTGCTGCAACTAAGAGATCTTTTTTTTTTGCAAGGTATTAGTCCTAGTAATGGTGAAGAAATAGTTGAGAAACTTAGATGTGCATTCTTCCCAACTCGAAATGGAATTGGCAGGTAGATACTTCAACCAACTAAGTGCTCTTTCAGCTAAGTAGTCCTGACGTTGAGGTTGACAAGGACAAATGGCATTCCTATTAGCAAAGAATGCTTTGGGGTTGGTGAAGTCCCCAACTAGAGGTTTGTTTTGAGCTGGGCAATTGAAGATCGGTTCTTGTAGATTTTCCACAAGGATGTATTTTGGTCCCATCTGATTACCATTACTAGCTCTTTGTTGCCCTGCTGGCACTTGATTGTCGTTTGCTCCGCGTACTAGGTTCAATATAAACTTGTTATCCCCTTGAGGAGGATGCATGTTGTTTTGACCTTTGAGTCTGGCCAGATCTTTTTGATGAACGCTGTCAGCCATTGCGGAGGGTGAGCTTCCATTCTTCTTTGCTTTCTGGTTTGAGCATTCTAACTTCTAGAGATCTGCATTACTAAGGTTGAGCAGTTCCTTGGATTTGTCAGATCGTCTGGTCATGCACCTGTAAAAATAAAATAAAGAAGAAAGAAAGCCTAAGTACTGTAAAAGTAAAGATCTTAGACTAAATTATAAAGAAAACTTAAAAGCATTATTGGTCCCCGGCAACGGCGCCCAATTCTGATAGGCTTATGATTTAATTCCTAAATTTATATTGCATAGAACATATCAAAGTAACATAGATCAATGTCAAATTCCACATAGACCAAAAGCACATTTTCAGTTTAAAATTGAATTAAGCTAAGAAATATTAAAAATGTTGTTTTGTGAACGATAGTGAATAAAAGCAGTATTTAAATTATGTAAATTCAATAAGCGAAGGAATTAGGCAATAGGGAAATCCACAGATAGTCAAGTTTAAAATGTCAGATTATCATGCAATGATTTGTTTGAAATTAGTTCTCAACTCAAAAGAAAAATACAGATTAATCTCCTCCGGAAGTATTAAATCCCTATGTTTGAATTACTAAAGACAAACTCCCGCCGTTTTTAGATAATTCAAACATGCACTAATATCATATTTTGATAAGTTCATAAACATCTAAGACAATACTTCCGCAAGAAAATACATTCATTCATCTAAATTACATTAGATTTCTAAATCAGATTCCTTTGTATTTATCAACCTAATATCATGAACTAAGCGAGCAGATTAATTCAAACATTAAGAACAAGTCTAGACTAGAACCTAACAATTTCAATTCCTTTTTGATAACCCTAAATATCAAACCCGGTTTCTCTGGGAAATCATAAAACCTAACTATGGAACTACTTAGACATAGCAAAGCAAACATGAAGCAATATCAAAGAAGCACACATAATCAAAAGCATAAAATAAAATAAGATATTGATAAATAACAAGGGTTCATAAAACTTCTCCAAACATAGGGTTTTGTAATTCGTCTCCCTCTGTAAAACTAGAATAATAAAAGCGTTAAATAAAATAAAACTAAGCCCCAAGGCATTTATAATCTAAAAATGAAGAATAAAATAAGGAAAACTATATAGGTTCGGGATACATGTGCAAAATAATAGAAAATCTTCAAATTTCTCTACTGGAGTGTGGATTGATCAATCTGGCTCAGAAAGATCAGTTTGGATGCTCTAGATCGATCTAGCTTCTCCTGGTTTTTCCAAGAACTTTGGACTGATCAGTCTAGCTTGGACCGATCGGTCTACTTTACACAGGTTTCTTCTACGAGCCAGTTTGATCAGTCTTAATAAAATTGTCATAACTCTTGATTGTACCGTTGGATTGACTTCAAAACACCTCCATATGAATGTTAACTTACGTGGTTATGTTGTGTCGAAATTTCAGCTTGATCCATCGGTGGGAACATCATCAAACATTGGTAAATTTCTGACTTTTATGTCAGACTCTGCCATTAACTTTTGCAAAAGTATCATGTAATACTCATCTCATAAAGTTATGAAATCATTAAAAGCTACATACTTAACCTTATCACTAACAACATTACACTATTTCATCATCAAACTTTTGAAGTTGGGAACTCGGTAGAGAAACTAGTCTCATAGTGTTTAGTTAGATTTAGTTTGAAGTTTTTGTCCTCTTGAACCTATTCTTGGAATCTCCAGTCAGTTGGGTAGGGTTACCATCTAACTCATCTTTGTTCATATGCTCTTAAACCCATTTCTCTTGATGATTTTCTACTTGATCTCTTGCCAAACCTTTAATGAACGGATCAACTAGGTTGTCGACATAATTGATTAAAGCTATCGTGAGTACTCCTGTTGAGATCAAGTTTTCAATGGTCTTATGTCTTCTTATTATATGATGAGATTTTTCATTATACCACGTATTTTGTGCCCGAGAGATAGCCGATTGACTATCACAATGTACACGTAATGCTAGCACTGGTTTTTCCCACATGGGAATATCTTCGAAAATTTTTTGAACCCATTATGCTTCTTGATCCGCTTTATCAAGAGCTATACAATTTGATTCCATAGTTGATGTGGCTATGACTGTTTGTTTGGAAGATTTCCATGATACTGCGACACCAACTAAGTATCATAATGTACACGTAATGTTGACACTGGTTTTTTCTCACATGAGAATATCTTCCAAAAATTTTTAAAGCCACTTTGCTTCTTGAGCAACAACCTTTGCAAGGCACCCCCCCCCCCACACACTTTGAGATTTTTGTATGATGGTACCATACATTTTCCAAAGTTCATAAGGCTTACTGTTATTTAGCTTATTTGATATTCTGCTTAGTATAGATTCATAGTAAGCAAGGCTTTCCCCCACACTGAATGGGGTAAGCCTGATTTTTGCAACATTGCATTCTTCATTTCTTTGAGAGTGTGGTTTGCAACTTGTACCTCTTCGAGCCTCTATCCGACTTGTACCTCTTCAACCCTGCGTACAACTCACACCTCTTCGAGCCCACATACGACTCGCACCTCTTCGATCGCATTCACTCGCACCTCTTTAAATACATCTTCGCACCCTTTTGGATTTTTCCTTGGTTTGCACCCTTTCAGACTCGTCATTGGTTCGCACCCTTTCGAACTTGTCCTAGGTTCACACATGTTTGGACCCATCATAGGTTTGCACCTTTTCAGACTCCTCTTAGGTTCACACCTTTTCGGACTCGTCCTAGGTTTGCACCTTTTCGAACTCGTCATAGGTTTGCACCCTTTCAGACCTATCCTAGGTTCACACTCTTTCGGACCCGTCATAGGTTCACACCTTTTCGGATATGTCCTAGGTTCACACCCTTTCGGACCCGTCCTAGATTCACACCTTTTCAAACCCGTCTTATCTCTCTCTCTCTTTGCATGTGTTTATGAGATGTGTTTGTAGTCCCCCACATCCTCCCTTTATATAGGGGGTGAATGGGTGTCTTTTGACGAAAAGACGCAACCTTTCATTTCATCTTTTCATAATTTGATATTTGTTTTGGAAATTCGCATGAAGATTTTTCAGAAAAAAGGTTAAAGATAAGCGTTTTTAGAAAACCGTACATTTTCGCGGAAACGTTAAACCAATCACGAACAGATGCAAACATTTTTATAGGAGCGATAAACTCCAATCCGAGTCAAAGCGATAGCGAGAAATAGATTTTAAGAATTAAGATTGTAGGGACCGAATAATCGGACTGAGTTAAAACCGATTTAGAAAAAGTTTTGAATTAAGAAAGACAAAGAGTCGAGTCGAAACTCTTTCTTTAATTCTTAAAATCGCATGTAGTAAGATGGTTTATCGTGATTCGGAATCTCATGATACAACTCTGGATTTCTTCGTTAAGCTTTACTCTTAAATGAAGCCTGATCGAACTTAGTATCAAACGATACTCTTGAGACAAAAGGAAAGGGAAATTTGTTGATATTGTATTTTTATTTATTTTATGTTCAAAAATGAAAACCTTTATGTTTTATGTTTGTTGAGTCGAAAATGGGATGAGAGAAAATGAATGAGGGAGTCTCTATATATAGGAGATGAAGAGACATCATGTGAAACGATGTGACTTTTGGTCAATGCACATTTTTCAGATAAAAGGATGTGACATTTGGTCAAGACACATTTTCAAATGAAATGATGTGAACTTTGGTGAAAAGACACAATCCTTCGTTGCACCTTTTAAATTATTGTCCATTCGGCAATGATTGCAACTGTTCGCTTGGTGGCCTTTTACATGTAAGCTACTTCACTCTTTAGTTCACTAAATTTGAGTGTTAGCTGACCAGTACATCCAACTAGGTTAGTACTAATTCAACTCATTGAGCTTGGTTGAACTGTCCTTTTACTCACCTAGATGAGTTAGCTAGTCTTTTCAGTTAGCTCAGCTCACCTAACTGTCTAATTTCTCATTTAAATTATTTCAATTTTAACAAAATCCCACTTTATCAAAAATGAGTTCCAACAAGAGTCGGGGTTGGTAAATTTGATTTTACCATTTTTCATTGATGTCTTATTGGTTCTTGTTTCAATCTTCCTTCATGTATTTTAGCTTCCAGTTTAGAATTGTTTACGCCAATTTTTAAGTGAACTTCTCATGGTGGGGGAAGCAATGGCCAGTCTGAGATGCTTGAACAATAAATTTGAATTTTCTTTACGTATATGCACTAACATGATTCTTAGATATAACAAAACTTGGAAATTCATGATTTTGTTTCTTATTATAAATGCTATACTTTTTATCCATCATATGTTACTTTTTACCTATCATACGTTATTACCCTTTATAATCTCAGTTATAATATATAGTTGACTTAACTATGTGTAATATATAATGTTTCGTTTGTAGTGTACAATAATTAGTAGATATGTGCTAAACTTATGTTTGCTTATTTGTTTGTTATACTTCTATAAGATTTTATAAGACATCTTATAAATTCGTATAAACTTATTTGAAAATAATAATAAGAACACACTATAAACGTTTTCAATTAGATTTGGTTTATAATTTAGCTAAGAACATATATGTTACAATGTTTCTTTTTTAATGTTAAGCAAAATTGAGAGATTAAAATGTTTTATATAACGGAACTTATAAATCAATATAAGTAAATGTAAATTATAATAACTGAGCTACAATTTATTATGCAAATATAAGACAACCATATTACACACGTTTATAAGGTTTTAAAGAAAACTCATAAAAATTTATTAAGCCTAAAATAAAACTTGAAAAACTTATGGGATCTTATAAAGCTATATAATATTACAATGTAATATATAATATGTTTCTCTTCTCATGTAAGTCTAACAAGATATTTAGATCTAGTGGGGGGAAAAAGTGAAAAGAAAAAAACAAGGTTAGTATTTGATTTGGTTTATAATTTGATTTTACAAATATTTTACAATGTTGTTATAACATTATTTTAATGATCTTGGTATCCGGAGCCCCGAAGGGTTTCGACCAGATTCAAAGTGTCCGTAGTCGCCGAGAGTATCCAGGAAGGCACTAAAAATCACCACATTTTAATTGACGGTGGTCGGGATTCGAACTCATGTGGCGGAACTCACAATTGTGAGTCTTTTACCACTAGAATTAGAAGTTCATGTTATTATTATCTTTTTTATGACCATGGAGTTCTAGACCAAAGTCCGTACATCTCTCCAGGACGAGATCCAAACCATGTTATATAACTCTTTTGTGGACTTCTCCCACTGTGATACGAACCTAAGAGCACAAAATCACCAACGACTGTAATTAAACCAACTGGGTCAACTCATCGTTGTTAAACTAATTGTGTGTTTAATAGGGTTATAACATTACATATTAATATTCATAGAACGTAAATGAAAGTTATAAAAAATTGATAGGTTAGAGTGTTTCCAACAAGAAATTGGTTTGATTGCGAGTAACTTAAATTTTACATGCTTGATCAATTGTGCGTGTCAAACCTGGAAAGTCAAATGCTTAAAACTTAAAAGCAAATTAGTTCGATGCAAGAGAAATATGAGACACAATATTCGATGATGCATTTTTAGAATTCGCACAAATAACTTTTGATCGAGCAATATCAATATAAATGCTAAAACTTAACAAATAAATTTTCATGTGTGACATTTGCCCAGATCGAAACAAAAGATATTTTCGTGGGAAGATCTTCAAAATTGTGGTGCTTCACTTCTTCCAATTTTGAATACATTTCTTATAAAAACAGTCCAATAGATTATTTGTAGTATAAGTTTACTAATTTAACAAGAGAATGACGCACGAAATGGCGTAGTTTCCTCCCCTGGACCACATGCATCTATAAATATACAACTAAACGATGTCAACGAGTCATTTTACTAATATTAACATTTTTCTTTGATACCAATAATTACACAAAAAGTATAGTTTAAGCAACATTTATGTCTAAAACCAGAAAACATATATAATATTAACGAAGCAGCACACAGACAACTACATAGTGGTATTTTGATAGATTCGTGACACAGTCACATGGGGTAGTACTAATAATACTATCTTGTTGAATTAGGGATTAAAAATATAAAATACAGGTAAGGTAATGATGTTTATATTTTCGCCAAAATAGAAAGTGCGAATATTTTTGGACATGTCAAGAGTGAACGTGCACGAAACTAATTGGAAATGGTTTAACGAATAATAACTTTTATACAAGAATTTTGTTTAAACGTCTTAGATAAAAATATTATTAAAATTCTTTGAAAAAATATTTAAATTAATTTTCTAAAATATCACAAAGCTAATATATTAAATGTACAAAATCAAAAACTAAAATTTAAATCCATGATGTGATTATTCGTTGTGCTATATATTTTTTAGTAAGTTTAACGATTTAGGTGTATCCAATCAATTTTTAATTTTATTATGTGGATTATATATATATATATATATATATATATATATAGTTTTTTAAAATAGTATAATTTTTTATGATCAATCTTATTTTATTATAGGATTAGAACAAAAACCTAAATAGGGTAGATATAAATCCAATAAAGAGTTCAAAGAAACTCATAAAAAGTAAGAAAAGAAATTCTAGCGAAAGAATAAAGAACTCGACATAAAGTCGAAGAAAAAACCCGACGATATGTTAAAATAGCTCCTAACACCAGAGCTTTGAATAAATCCTACCATGTATGATAAAACTCCATTAGCAAGACTGGTCATACTAGCAAAGAATGATTGTTCCGCTCTAAATGAATAACTATTCTAACTATAACATAGACCAAAAATGACATAATCTAAAAACAACATTAATAAACATATTGAAGAATAATGCTCTTAAACTCAAGTTGATTTCTCTAAGTATATAAAAGACTTTTTCTTAGGTAAAGGGTTAGATATTTTCTCGGTTCAATTCAAGTTGTAACTGGTATAAACTGAAATAAAGCTAAATCGGGTATGTTATGTTGGTTAAGGGGTAGTTAGGTTAGTTAATCTTCTTCCTCTTATAAAAACAAAGTAACAGAGAAGTGATCATGTTGATCACGTGAGAGAAAGAGAGAGAGATAGAGTCAAGTGAGAATTTGTATCAAAATTGGTTGAGCTCGGAGTTGAGCTTGAGGTTAGTGGATTCCAGAGTAAATTTCCGGCGAGACATAGGGATATAATCCCGAACTCGTATAAATCTCTTTGTTTTCATTTTAATCATTCTTGGTACATTTGAAGAACTCAAAATGTTGAAGAGCTTGCGATTAAATCAAAAGTTAATCCCCACAAATTTGTATCAGAGCCATCTCAGAATCGCAACAATAAATTCACATCAAGATTTGTCAAGATCGCATTGCAATGTCAAGTTCAAGAATCGAAGTAGACAAGTTTACTGGATCAGGAGATTTCTCATTGTGAAAGCGAAGAATGTACGCTAACTTTAGCGTCTTGGGACTTAAAGACGTGTTAACAGAGAAGGTAAATGATCAATAAACAAGTGCAATACAAGAAATAGATCCATAGAAGCTGAAAAAATTGGCAGATGCAGAAGAAGCAAGAAAGGTGTGAGAAGTCGATGAGTCTCATATTGTTGAGCGTTGGATCATATACTAAGGAAGATTGAAAAATGCACCACAACAGCAGAAACCTGGTCTACATTAGAAAGACTATACATGCCAAAAAACACTACCAAATCGGGTACATTCACAGCTCAAATGTTATTCATCCAAGATGCAAGAAAGTAAGACCATTGATGACAATATTGATGATTTCCTGAAATTAATCGGAGATCTAAGTAACTTGTCAATTGAAGTTCCAAAAAAGGTACAAGCTATCTTGTTGCTCAATTCGTTGCCATCAAAATATGATCAATTGAAGGAAACTCTAAAGTACTGCAGGATGTCAGGTATATGCCAGAGATTACAAGGAACTTGATATCACTGGGAACTTTGGAGCTCAAACGCTATGAGTTTCATGCTGGAAATGGTCGTCTCAAAGTTGTTAAAGGTTGCACTGTCATCATGAAAGGGAAAAGGACAAGCAATGACACTATCTACATTCTACCAGGAAGGGAAAATATTTCAAGAAATTGTGCTACAGTAACAGAAACAAAGTCAGTTGCAGAACAAGATAACACAAGGCTTTGACATAGCATGCTTGGTCACATAGGGCAGAAAGGCTTAGAGATTCTCAACAAGAAATGATATTTTGGCTTAGACAAAATATTAGAATTCAAGTTTAATGAAGATTGCATCATTGGAAAAACACATAAAGTGACTTTTGAAACAGCAAAGCATGTGACTAAAGAAAAATTGGATATGTTCACTCAGACTTGTGGGGATCACCCAATTTTCTAATGAGTCTTGAAAATTGCCAATATTTTGTATCCTTTAAAGATGATATGTCAAGAAAGGTTTGGATTGACTTCCCTAAAACTAAAGATGAAGTTTTTGACAGGTTTGTAGAGTGGAAGAAGATGGTGGAAACACAAACAGAAAGGGAACTTAAGAAGTTAAGAACTGACAGTGGACTGGAATTTTGCAATCAAAGGTTTAATTACTTTTGCAGGACATAAGGTGTAGTCAGGCACATGACATGTACATACACTCCACAACAAAACGGAGTTGTTGAAAAGTTGAATAGGACAATCATGAACAAATTCAGGAGTATGGTAAGTGGGAGTGGTCTAGGACAAAAATTATGGGCCGAGACAACATCTACTGCAGTACACTTGATCAATAGATCACCTTGATCAACCATTAATTTCAAGATTCCTGAAGAAGTATGGAAAAATGCAGTACCCGACTTGACAAGGCTAAGAAGATTTGGGTGTATTGCATACATTCATTCAAATGAAGGCAAACTAAACATAATAGCCAAAAAGGAGTCTTCTTAGGCTTTCCAGAAGGAGTCAAGGGCTATAGGGTGTGGCTGATTGAAGAAGAAAAGACAATGATAAGTCGTAATGTAGTATTCAGGGAAGATGTTATGTACAAAGAAGTAAAGAATCATAATCAAACTAATGAGAACAAGTTATCTACTAATAAGCTTGTTGGTTTTTTTGTAGAAAACATAGATAATAGAGATATTATAGTTCAAGGTTGAGCTATTGAAGATGTAGGAGAGCAGAATCAAGAAACAGATCAGGTTGAAACAGATGCAAGAGAACCTATTAAATTAGGAGAATATCAATTGGTCAGAAACAGGACAAGGCGTCGAACAAATCCACCACCAAGGTTTGAAAATTATGAATATTATGATAGTGATCATGAAATTTCAGGATATGCATACAAGACAACAGAAGATGGAGGAAGAATTAAACCTGGCAAGTTACTCAGAAGCAATGCAAGATCGTGACAGAGATAAATGGATTGAAGTTGTGAATGAAAAAATGACATCACTCAACAAGAACCAGACATGGGAACTTGTTGACAGAGAAGGGCATCAGAAGGCTATTAGATGCAAGTGGGTATTCAAAAGGAAATCATTCTATACAGAAGGAGATGGTCCCAGATTCAAAGCTAGATTAGTAGAAAAAAGTTATGCACAAAAAAAAAGATGTAGACTATAGAGAGATCTTTGCACCAGTGGTCACACATGTCTCCATAAGATCACTCTTATCCATTGTGACACATTTTGATATGGAGCTGCAACAACTAGATGTAAAGACAACATTTCTACACGGGTTTCTTGAAGAAAGGCTTTATATGGAGCAGCTTGAAGGATACATAAACAAGAAATGTCCTCAGAAGGTCTGCTTGTTAAAAAGGTCTTTATATGGATTATGGACTTAGGCATCAAAAGAAGCAGTTTGGTTGGAGAAGCTTGGTTTTGTTCAAGATTTAGTGAGTATATATTGTGATTCACAAAGTACAATTTCATTAACTAAGAATGCAATATATACGAGAGGACTAAACATATGGCAGTAAAATTTAATTCTATTAGGGAGTTGATTACAGAAGGGTGTATCAAGGTTGAGAAGATAACAATAGAGTGTAATTCAGCTGACATATTTACAAAGGTACTTCCAATAGGCAAGTTCAGGGATGCGCTGGGTTATCTTTGGTTGAAGAGTGCTTAAATCAGTCAAGACAAGATAAGAATTTGTGTGGGTTTACGTGGAAGAAAGGAAGATGTGTGGGTTTACACATAAGCTCTAAAGATGGAAAATGATATGTAGAGGATGAGTGAGTTTACTCATGTATCCGAATCCAAGGTAACTCAGGTTTATCAAGTGGAGTTTAAGATGAAGGTGGAAAATTGAAGAATATTCCTCTTAAACCCAAGCTGATTTCTCTAAGTATATGAAAAACTCTCTCTTGGGTAAAGGGTTAGACATTTTCTCCGTTCAATTCAAGTTGTAACTAGTATAAGCTAAAATAAAGCTAAATCGGGTGTTTATGTTTGTTAAGGGGTAGTTAGGTTAGTTAATCTTCTTCCTCTTATTAAAACAGAGTAACAGAGAAGTGATCTTGTTGATCACGAGAGAGAGAGGGAGAGAGATAGAGACAGAGAGAGAGAGAGAGTCAAGTGAGAATCTATATCAAGATTGGTTGAGCTCGGAGTTGAACTTGAGTTAGTGGATTCCGGAGTAAACTTCCGGCGAGACGTAGGGATATAATCCTGAACTCGTATAAATCTCTCTGTCTTTACTTTAATCATTCTTGGTAAAGAATTCAAATCGTTGAAGAGATTGCGATTAAATCAAAATTTAATCCGCACACATATCTAACCTAAATATTAAGGATAAGATCAAATTTGAAAAACAAATGACCCAAAATTTGCCACATGACCCAAAAAGCTTCCTAGAACCACAAATCATCATTCCACTTCCATTCGCCGACAGCACCGACTTACACCAAAAATCTTCACAATGATCAAGTCCGGGAAAGAGTCGGGTTTGATAATCTCTACCCAACACTAACAAAAACCTTGAGATCGAGACCACCAAAATGAAAAATCTGTAATTAGCACGACCATCCTTTGTCCATGAAGACCCACCATTGTGCCGGCTAAAGTCACTGCATGCACAGACCAAATTGTCTGGTCCACCACCATATGGAAATTATGCGCCGGAAAGGAGACCGTAAAGAAGATCGCTAAGGCAATCCGCATTAGTAAAGAATCACTAGAAAAGCATGCATGTAGCAGCACGCGACGGCTGGGAACTGGGAGAGCAAGGAAGAGAAAGGTGGGTCGATCGCGAGAAGAACCAAGTACGTCGAGACAAAACATCAAAACTAGAGAAGTCGAAGTAATAGTTACCCAGAAGAAAGAAAAAAAGGGGGGACACCGGTTTAACACCAAACGTTGGATAATAAAAAAGTCATAGCAAAGGTAAAATAAATACGACAGAAGAAGAAGTTAAAAGCTAGTGAGAAAAAATAAAAGAGAAATCATACCGAAAATAGTATAATCTTATTTTTGGTTCATGTTGTTTTGTTAGTTAGACATAATATGGTTTTAAAATTTGTAGATTTTTTCCTAATGCAAAAAAAAGCAATAGTTTCATATGTAAATTGAATTCTACAACAATCAATCTACAATCCAATCAATCTTTCCAGTAAACAAAAGATCTAAAACTTAAATTTTGATATACTTTTAAAGAAATCACAATGTTATATTCAAAAAACTTGGATCTTTATCTTTTATAGATCTCTGAATATTTTTGATGGTTTTTTCAAAAACCAATTTGGGATCATTCAAAAATTTTAAAAGATTGATTCCCTGAGAAAACTTATCAATTCCTCAAACAAAATAGAATTAATCCATATTTTGTAAATTTTTAAAAATGCATATGAACTTTTTTCCGTATACTTTTTTGTTTCTTATAGTTACAAACATATCGTTTTTTTCATTAAACTGAAAAAATCATAGTAAGAATACAACGAGAGAGAATAACCACCTTTACCATAATTTGACTAAGTGAAATTTGTTTCGTCTTGAATGCAAGAATGAAGCCAAACCGGTCCACGTAAAGCTAGGTAGGATTGGAACAAGCCAAAGTTTGAAACATTTTTGGCAATATCTCTAGATAAGGAGTTGGCTCTAGGAGAAGCTGAGAAGAAGGAACATGAGGTGAAGGAGGCGGCTGCAATAAAAATCTTTTGTAGTAAGCTTCTATACTTTTGTCAGTTTGATGGATGATTAATTGCTTCAACCACGCTGCCGAAATCCGATCAAACTTCTATAGCTCTTAAACAGAGGTCAGATATGCTTGTCAAGGCCAGAGAATGCAATGTAGTTTCGCCTCGAACTTTTTAGGAGAAGGTAGAAGAGCATCCCTAGCATGGAAAGAAATTTAAACTGAATAATTCCTAACAATATGTGCCCCACAACTAGAAAATCTCTGTCGGACCATAATGCATGGACATTGCACTTTAGAACCGTTGAGGATGGCTTCGTCCAATGATTTTCTCTTCTCTCTGGACGGACGTATGCTCGCCTTTGATCTGGTTGCGATTCCTCGAAGAGTTTGTTCCAATGCTCTGCCTCTTCCTGAGCTAGAAAAACCATCACTGAAATATCATTTTATTTCCCTTTGATAACTAGTGTTTTTCTATTTTTCCAAATTTCCCAAAAATCCAAGGGATTGATGCCCTTAATTTTCCGTTAATACTAACATCATCCATTATGTGAATTAGGAAGTGCAAATTTTGGGTAAGTGAGCTTGTGAATCCTTGAGTGGTACCTGGAATAGCTACAAAGTGCCATATCTTTTTGCAAAGACACACTCAAATAACACATGATTTATTGTTTCTATCCCTACATCACATAATTTGCATCGTGAAATCGTTCATATACCATGGGTTTGAAGACAGTCGGCTACCGCCAATGCTCCAGAGAGAGTCCTCTACACAAAAAAATTTAATTTTTGGTACAATCCTTATTTTCCATATCATTGATGTCAAGTCATTGACCAACCGTTTTTGAGGAGTTGTAATTATTATTTGGTCCTTCAACATAGAGATCAACCAACTATCACTTTTAAATTCATGAAATCCATCAACTAAATAAGCCCAAATATACTTGTGTGAAGATATTTGTTAGGAATCAAGGATAATACTTTTATGGCATCATCTTCACGGAACAATTGTTGAATTTTTTTATCTCTCCCAACACCCTTTTATGGTGATTAAGAATGAGACATTTAAATTAGAATCTAATGATGGACTGAGACTGAAACTGAGTGGTGAGCGTAGTTCACCATCAAAAATTCATTTGTATGTCCATACATTTTTCCCCACGTCTCAAATTTTTTCATCAGGCCTTTGATTATAAGTTCCCTTCCAAAATGTATATTACGCCACACATAAGATGGTTGTGCTCCCATTGACCTGTCAATGAAATCGTTTTAAAAAAAATATCTAGCTTTATAAACTCTCGATAGCAGTGTATCTGGATTGTTTAACACTCTCTGGGATTGCTTAGCTAATAATGCTTGATTAAATTCTCATATATCCCAGTAACCAAAACCTCAATTTTATTTAGATTTATATATCTTCGACCAAGATACTCTATTAAATTCTTTCCTTTCATAGGAATTCTACCAAAAACGTATAACAAACATAGTATTGTAGCCATCAATATACACAAAATATGATACAATTTTTTAAAATGGCTAAATATATATTAAATAGTTATAAATTTGAAGAATATATATATATATATATAATATTGCTTATAAGGTATTTTATGTGCAAAATATTTAAAAAAAAATCTTTATTTAAATAAACACTTTGCCTAAACTATTTGTTTAACTACTATATTTAAAATTGTTAAATAAAATTTTGAATCAAATTTAAACTATTAAGTTTAACACCCTACTAAATTATTTAATAGTCACTTTTATTATTTTTTCTTCTTATAGGGAAAATATTTTTCTCAAGTTAAAGTTTTCTCGAGTCCACCACCTCGATTATTTAATATTCACATGTCACTTTTTTAACTCTCAGCTTCTCCTTTTCACACATCATCATTTAACTATGTGACAATTTTTCAAATAATTTCTATTAAACAAAAAATCTCATTTTTTGGTCATCAAATAGTAATATATTAGTTTAGAAAATACAACTCATTACAAGGTGCATAACATCCTACTAGGAAAAAGATTAATACCCATAAATGGTAGATAACCTCATATAAGAAATGAAAATAATCGTTGAAGCGAAGTAGAACTCTCAGAGGAGAACATAGAACTCCCGAAGGAGAACGTAGTCTAGTAAAAACTAAACTAAAAAACTTTAGTCTATCCCTTAAATCCCGGAGAATCATATCGAAACTGAAACGAGCGATATTAGTAAAGATTATGGATCATAAACGGCATATCCCTAGAACCAATATAAACCATATGATGACATAATAAACCAAAACAAAAATTAAGATATTACAAAACAGATTATTTAAAATTCGGGTATGGTTCAAAATGAGCTTCCATAGAAATCTAAACAGCCCATAGCAAAACCCATAGCAAAACCCATTTGAAGAAGAGTTGCCCCAACCCATTGGAGACATCCCACGCCACCTCCTTCCCTGATGCCTACCAAGCCAGATCCGGTGAAAAGAGACGCCGGCCACCACGCATCACCATCATCGAAGATACATCTCAGCCATAGAAACAACTTCCGACGAAAAGCTTGCCGCCAAAATACCTCCCATCGCCGAATAGATCCAAACCATCGTAACCACCAGCTGATCCACCACCAGAAAACTTCCCGAACAATAAACATACTTCTAACCCAAAATCGCTACAACCCAAAAATTATACATATCACAATATTCTTTTTTCAATAATTTATGTCATTTTTAGTTTTAGATCACAACATTCTTTTTTTTTCTTTGAAAGGGAAAAGTTATTTATAAAACTAAAATGCATAACATTACTATTATTTCCTTAATCTCCCAACCCTCATCATTTATCTTCAATTTTAAGTCATTTTACAATTTCACTACTAAAAGCATAATTTAAAAAATAAGTAACTATATATATTAAAAAAATCATCACACTTCCGCATCACGTTCTTTCTATATATATATATATATATATATATATTTCTAATAAATTATTTTGTTTAAAATTATATATATGATAATCGCATATATATTTTTAGGAGAATATTTAAAAACTTATAATTTATTTTGGGAACATTCTTACATACTACAAAAAATTGATATATGTGAGAAAAATACAATTATATTACTATTACATTCTTAATCTCCCAACCCTCATCATTTTACATATGATAATGTTATGTCATTTTACAAATATCATCACACTTAATCTCCCAGCCCTCACACTTCATGTCAATTTTTTAATCTTACATACATCATTTTACAATTTCACTACTAAAAGCATAATTTGTAAAATAAGTAACTGTATATAAAAAAAATCATCACACTTCCACATCACATCACGTATATATATATATATATTTCCAATAAATTATTTTGTTTTAAATTAAATATATGATAATCGCATATATAATTTTAGGAAAATATTTAAAAATTATAATTTATTTTGGGAACATTGTTACTTACTACAGAATTTGATATTTGTGAGAAAAATACAATTATATTTTTAAAAAATTCTCAAGTACAAAATTTTATTTGGCTAATTTTGCGTTCCGGTGCATAGCATCAACATACTCTAGTTGTAGAATAATTCATTACTTTGATTTCTAGGTTAGTTTTTTTATTCATTTCTAATTATGAAAACATTTTATTTTTATTTTTTATAGCTCTCTTAGGACTTTCATACATGAAAATTGTAGGTATGCAATTGTCTAGAAATATTTATTTTATGCAAGGCCGGATCTAAGATTTTTAATTATTTGAAAGACCGCAATCTAGAATGTAATAATAGACCAATATAATTTTTTGAAAAATGAACGTTTCTTGACTAAAATTTTTAATTTAAAACCGCAAACTCATACTTGCTCTGCTTGAGCTCATAACCGACTTTGAACTTCTCTGAAAAATTGTAGGTCTACAATAATTTATGCGTTCATTTGAATGGATTTTGTGAAATTGTGAATTGACCATAGATTACTGCGTGAGTGATGAATTGTGAACGTGATTTGTGAATCATTCATGTTTATTGTGAAAATGAATTGTGAATCATGCATGTGAGTTGTGAATATGATTTTTCAAAATGTAATCATACACTTGAATTGTGAATAATGTATGAACCATAATTCAGTATATGATTTACTATGTATGAATTATATAGTTCATATATATATAACTACAAATCTTACAAGTGAATTATAAATTATACACATAAATTATAGAATTATACACGTTTGATATGAATTATACACATGAATTATGAATCATACATGAATAATTCATGAATCATAGACTATGTAAAATATCAGCCAAATAAATTAGATAAAACAATCAAAACATATATTTTTTTCTTCTTAATTTTGTTTGGCCATAAGCGTAATTTTAAGCGTTAAAAATACTCTCTTTATATTTATATACATATATAATTATTTGTTTATTTATTAATTTTGGGAAACAATGAATATAATTATTTTTATAAATATTCTTGTAA
Source organism: Iberis pinnata (assembly GCA_900406425.1). NCBI lineage: Eukaryota > Viridiplantae > Streptophyta > Magnoliopsida > Brassicales > Brassicaceae > Iberis > Iberis pinnata. The sequence continues at coordinate 27,102 of OVBE01001130.1, forward strand.
ATTTTTTTAAAAATTAAAACATATATAATTTAACAAATCAATTAATGTCTTTAATTTTCGGAAGCAATTTTGTCACAAAATAATCAAAGTCAACCAAAAACTAAAAATACATATTTTGAAAATAAAACTTTAGAAAGTACCTTATAATCAATAAAAAAATTAATACTCTGTTTACTAAAATATTCATTAATTAATAACTAGTCTGCATTATTTTTGGAATCTTTAATTTAATATGAAATATCATAACGATAAAAGATTCTTAAAATATTTTCTCGATATAATTAACATAATTTTTAAAAAATATTTCCGAAAATGCTATTTAAAACATCAAGTTGTCTTTGATAATTTTGCAATAAAATTGATGCTATGTTTATTTATTAAAAATCAATTTAAAATGATTTTTTCATTGAAACTGCATATATCATATTTTCATCAAAACAGAATAATTTTTTTGTTACTGTAACTGTCATATTTCTTTCGCCGGAATTCTTTTACTTTTGACAATATTGCATATTCAGTTGAATATCATTTTTTGCTAATGAATTATAAAAATAAAATGGATCCACTGGTACCCTTTCTCACATCCTTCTTCTCAATTCTACTTTTTGGATGATTACTTAATTTTAGAAGAAAAAATTATAAAAAAAAATATAAAAGTATATTAATGAGTAAAAAAAAGAAATATTCACAAAAAATATCAAAATCTCTTTAGAAAATCGCTTCTAACCTAGCGTCGTCAATTTTTTGCTTATTAAGATTCACCGAAAGGCGGTTCTCCTAGCTCCGACGCCGAACCCCTCTGTTTTTTTCTTTTGTTGTCACGGTCGTTTGTGTGCAGATGTTTGGGGGGGGGAGGGTTGGGGACATCATATTTTTCTCTCATCTTGAAAGGTTTTGATGAGTTAGGGTCGACGTTTGTTTGGGTCGCTTTGTCTCACCGGAGTGTGTCTCCTCTTCCTTCTTTTGGGACCAGTAGTCTTCCTCCTTCTCAAGTAGGCGACGACTCCAGACTTTTGGGCAGTGGTTTTGTTGTGATGTCAGATTTGCTCGGGCCGGGCGCCGATCCACTGGCTTACACCTGTCGTTGCCTCACTAGTCTGGTTTGTTTAAGTTTGTGCTTGGCCGAATGTCTTGGTTGATGAGTTTTAGGCTTTGACTGGTTTAGTGGTTTTTCCTATGTTTTCTGTTGTCTGCTCTGTGTAGTTTTGTCGAGGTTTCCTCATCTTTTTCTCTGTTGTGTCTTGGTTTCGTTTTTTGTCTTTTTGGTTGCGTTTTTCCAAGTTTTCTCCAGTCTGTCGACTTTGGATTCACTTTAAGGCTAGATGGAGTGCTTTTGGGTGTTGTTGTTGGTAATGGACAATATTTTTCCTCGGTAATGCTCGCCCGACTTGTAAGAGTCACCGGCTCCTAGGCTTCCAAACTGTGTGTGTCTCTGTCTATGATCCTAGAATTCTGCATCGCCTCGTTATGCTTTTATCTCTTCCTCGGCCTTCTCTCTTCCCCTGCTGAAGCCTTGCTCTTGGATGGGAGAGATGTTTCTTTTGACTCTCGGTCATGTCGTGCTCTTTGGCTCTTTCGTTTGTAGTTACGAAAGTGTAGGAAAGCTCTTGGCTCTGGATGTGGATGTTTAGCAGTCTTCGCATTGCTTTGTGTTTCTAGTTCAGCCAGCTTGGATTTGATGTAGTTATTGTAGCTTTGTTTCGTGTGATTTGCTTATGAAGTCCCTTTAGCTCAGGTTCTTGCTGTCTCTATATATGCTTTGATCGTCCCTGGTTCAATAAAAGAATTGATATCCTCTTTTAGTGCTTTTGGTTGGTTCGTCTAGCTTTTTCTAGAAACATACGATATAATCTGATGGGCTCATCAACATGTTTTGTCGAGATTGGCTTTTTTAGTTTTTGTATTTCTATCGTTGTATTTATGTCTTCGTTTCATTATTAATATTTGGTGGAAGAAGTAAAAAAAATATTGAAGAAAACTAAAACCGAAATAACTAATCAAATCATACTCTTCTGTTTCTCAATATTTGATTTTTTAAATGTCATTTTTGTTTCATAAAATTTGATTTTTTTACTTTTTATTTAATATTTTTTATTCTGAAAAATACTCAAACACATTTTTTAACTCAAAACAATTATTATACACATTTTTTGTGCCGATAGTTAGAAAAAGAGAAATAAAAATTACAATATTAATTTTTTCTAAGCATTAAAATTTTAAAAATAATATTAAAATAAATTAAAAAGAGAATCAATCGATATATTATGTGTGAAAATTCTAAAAAATAAGTATTACGAAACAGATAGATTATTTGGTAAAAGATAGATTCCAATTTATTTTCCGCTACGAAGAAGATATAGTAAAAGTTCTGGAAAAAGTTTGGACTCAAGATGAATGGTGTGTTGTTATGGATAGATGGGTGAAAGAACCACCGGATGATTATCTCATGACTATACCAGTGTGGATTCGGGTTCGTAATATCCCGGTTAATTATTACACGGCAGACACTATTGAAGAAATATGTGAGGAGCTAGGAAAGGTGGATGTAGTGGATTTTGATCCGAATCGCTCACAGAGTAAAGATTATGTGAGAGTTAGGAATTTCTTCAATGTAGCTAATCCTCTGAAAAATTACAGAAACGTGGAAACTCCATATGGTTCTGTGGTGAAAATTTGTTTTGAATACGAACGTATTAGAAAGAGATGCCTTCGTCTTGACCATGACAGAGAGGCATGTCCTATCCTATTGATGTTAGTTTCCAAGGGGAAAGCTCCATTACAGACGCAAGCTCCTCCTGTTTCAGGCTCTTCTCCTATCCTTAAGCCTAATGATCCTCTGTTTGGTTTCTTGTCTGAGGAGCAAGTAGGATTTGATCACAGTATTGATCGACTAAAGGTAGCCAAAGAAGTTCTTAACGAGATGAGACAATATCTTCAAGTCCAAGATCCAACGGAACGCAACGCTAGAGTGGTGCGAATTCAACAATCTTTTGTTGAATTAACACGATGCATATGGGGAATTAAAGCGGGGGAATCTTTTGCGCTTACATCACGAGCATTGTCGGCTCCTGATGTAGTTACTCCCCCTTTGGTCTTTGATGTTGGTTCTACGGGTCCCCGAGAAGGGCTTAAAGGCTCTTCTTCGTCCAGAACTAGCAGTCGTAAGAGAAATGTTAGGAAACGTCCATCTTCTTGGACAAGGAAAGCGCAACAACTCTCTGCTTCTCACCACACTCCCATGGTAGAAACCACCAGTGACCTTAGATCCCTTTTATCTGCAAAGAGGAAAGGATCAAGAGATGAGTGTTCTCCCTCTAAATCACTCAAAACCACAAATCTTACGGTGATCCCGGAGAAGGGATCGCTGCCATCCCAATAGGTATTTTGAGTTGGAATTTCCAAGGGCTGGGGAACCGTTGGAAAATTCGACATCTTCAGGAAATGCGTAAACAGCATTTCCCTGATATCCTATTCCTCATGGAGACAAAAATTTCAGCTGATTTTATCTATAGAGTTTTTCTTGGGCTTGGTTACGATAAATTAAAGTTGATAGACCCGATGGGTCAAAGTGGTGGTTTAGCGATTTTTTGGAAAGATAGTATTCATATTGATTTTCTTCATGAAGACAAGAATCTTCTTGATTTGAAAGTTTCAGAGTCAACTAGTTATTGGTTTCTCTCTTGTGTCTACGGGAATCCGATACACAAGTTGAGAAAGAAATGTTGGGAGAGGCTCTCGTCAGTAGAAGGGAGCCTTGGTGTATGATTGGTGACTATAACTCGATTAAATTCAATGGATAAAAGTTGGGTGGTCCAGCTAGAAACCTTTCTTATTTTGAAGATTTTAATGCAATGTTGGATGCCTGCAATATGAGAGAGCTTAACAGCTCTGGTAACAGATTCACATGGCTCGGTAAGAGAAGTGGTAAATGGATCCATTGCTGCCTTGATAGAAGTTTTGGTAATTCCTCTTGGTTTGATCATTTCCCTCATTCGCATCAGTGGTTTTTGGAGAGGATAGGATCAGACCATAGACCAGTATTAATGGAAAAGAGTACTGATTCGGTTTCGAGGAAAAGCCTCTTCAGGTTTGACAAGAGGTGGGCCGAAGATCCGGAGATATTTAATACAGTGAATAAGGCCTGGTCTGCTTTTAGAGTTGCGCCTGATGCATCGGTCTTCCAGCATCTAGTTAAAGTCAGGTCTGAAATTGTTAAATGAAAAAAGACAGGAGTTTCAAACTCCAAACTGCAGATCAAGGAATTAAGTGCAGCTTATGATCAGGAATCAAGTCTGTTAAACCCAAATTATATTAGGCTAAACAAACTTAAAGAGGATTTGGCAGTGGCTTTTAGAAACGAAGAGGATTTTTAGAGACAGAAAAGTCGAGAGAAGTGGCTTCGATGCGGTGATAAGAACACTAAGTTCTTTCAATCTTCTGTTAAGATAACTAGAGCTAAAAACAACATTGAGGTTTTGGTAGATGACGATGGATTTTCTCACGTTAATGATACACATAAAAGCTCAGTGGCTGTTAAATACTTCGAAGCTCTGTTCACGTCTTCAGAGCCTCCTCCGAAAGAACTGTATGACCAATTCTTCTCTGATTTCTCTCCTAAGGTTTCTCCAGACATGAACGAGTCCCTGACAAGTCCGGTTTCTTCTGAAGAAATTCATCAAGCGATGCACTCTATTAAGAGCGATAGCGCTCTAGGTTATGATGGCTTTACAGGTGGTTTCTTTAAAACGTACTGGGAAATTATTAAGGATAAAGTCACTGCAAAAGTGCAGAGATTTTTCTCGGAAGGGAGATTCAATAATAATTGGGCTCTCACGCACATTACTCTGATTCCAAAGGTGCCTAAGGCTAGTCGTATGACTGAGTTGCGGTCGATCAGTCTGTGTCCGGTCATTTATAAGATGATCTCAAAGATCTTGGTTCATCGGTTGCAACCTTTACTGTCCTAGATTATCTCGCGTACTTAATCGGCTTTTGTTTCTTCTCGGTTAATTTCAGATAACATATCTATTGCTCATGAAGTAATTCATGGTCTTCGTACCATTCTGGAGCTTCCTATTGACTTTATGATGGTGAAAACGGATATGTCTAAGGCTTACGACCGGGTTGAATGACATTTCATGGAACAAATTATGAGACGTTTAGGTTTCTGTGAGCAATGGATTCAGTGGGTGATGAGATGTATTTCTAACGTTCGGTATGCTGTTCTTCTTAATGGTCAAGCCTATGGGAACATTCAAACTCAGCGCGGCTAACGTCAAGGGGATCCGCTTTCCCCATTCTTATTTGTACTCGGGACTGAAGCTCTTATTCATATCATCCGGAAAGCTGAAGCTAATCGGCTCCTCTCAGATGTTCAATTTCATTCTTCAGGGCCCTCTATCTCACATCTTCTCTTCGCAGACGATAGTTTATTTATGTGCAAAGCTTCGGAACAGGAAACGAAAGCTCTAACTCACTGTCTCAAACTTTATGAAAGAATCTCATGTCAAATGATCAATTTCTCAAAATCTGCTATTACCTTTGGGGAAAAAGTACCTCAAGCTACTAAAGATTGGATTCAAAACTTCACTGGAATCGTTAATCTAGGAGGGGATATGAATTATCTAGGCCTTCCGGTACGCTTTATTAAAGAGAAACTAGCTTCTCGTCTTTTCAGATGGTACAACAAGTCTCTGTCTCTTGGAGGTGAAGAGATTTTGCTAAAATCTATTGCGCTAGCTCTACCTGTATATGCTATGGCATGCTTCCAATTTCCTGTTACATTATGCAAGAACCTGACAAGTGCGATTATGGATTTTTGGTGGAACGCGGATGGATCGCAAAGGAAAATCCACTGGTTACGTATGGAGAAATTGATTTTGCCTAAAGATCTTGGTGGTATCGGGTTTAGAGACTTATGCATCTTCAATCAAGCTATTTTAGCCAAACAAGCTTGGAGGTTACTAAAAGAGCCCTCTTCTTTCTTTGCTCAGGTGTTGAAGAACCGATATTTTCCAGAATGTAATGTGTTACAAGCGACTAAAGGTAAGAGTCCATCGTTCATTTGGCGTAGTGTGCTATTTGGCAGACAATTATTGTTTAAAGGCCTTGCTAAGGTCATAGGAGATGGCCACGATACGTTAATCTAGAATGATCCTTGGCTTTGGGATGTAATGCCTAGACGTCCTCATGTTTTACCCAACTCACTTAATGTTAGTGATACTGTGCATAGTCTTATTGACTCTCATAGCCGCTCTTGGGATATGGCTAAGATGCATAACCTCTTTTGTCTAGAAGATGTGAAGATCATTTGCCAACGCCGACCTATGCCGGACAGACCTGCTTTCTTTATTTGGCATCAGTCCAAGGATGGACATTTCTCAGTCAAATCTGCTTACACCTTGGGCTGTAGTATTAAACACGCAGTTACCTTTGAGGAAGCTAAGTGCTTACCGTCTATTAATGTCTTGTTTGAAGCTGGCTGGAAAATTCAGGGGCCCTCTAAAATAAAGCATTTCCTATGGAGGATTTTACATGGTGCTTTACCGGTCTCACATAGATTGAAGGAACGTGGAATGAGGTTAACTGATGGGTGTTTAATGTGTGAAGATGAAGAAACGATTAATCACATCTTCTTTTATGTCCTCTCTATAGACAAGTATGGGCCTTAGCTAATTTTCCTCATCCTGAAGATGGTTTCAGTTCCTCAATATATAGCAACATGGATTACATTTTCCAGCTTGGTGATAAAAGGAATATTTCAATCGAGCTCAGAGATACCGCACCATTTGTGCTTTGGCATATTTGGAAAAGCCGGAATAAATTTCTCTTCGAAGGTCTAAGAACTGCAGCCTCAACTATAGTTGACGTGGCTATTTCAGGTAGGAATCAATGGAGGGCTGCTCATTCTTCAAGTTCCTATTAGGCAAAACTCTATGCCTAAAAAAATCGTAGTCAAAGGATGGCAATCACCAAAAATCAATGAACTCAAATGTAATTTGAGTTTTGCTTGGTCTGAAGCAGAAGGGTTGTGTGGTGTGGCTTGGGTGCTTAGAAATCATGTAGGTTCAGTTTTGGTTCACAGCAGGAGAGCTTATACGCAAGTATCCTCTCTCATGGAAGCTAAATTCAAGAGTTGGGAATGGGCTTTGGAAAGTATGCATCATCAAAATGTCATTTTCGGAAGTTCGTCAATAGACACCATTAGAATCCTTAATAATCCGAATAACTGGCCTGCTTGGTTGGGTTTTGTAGCGCCTTTGCTTAAATTCACAGAAGCTAAGAGCAATTAGTGTATCCAATTTGAAGAAAAGAGTGGTAATCAATAAGCCTTTTTGATTGCTCAAAGTGTTATTATAGATGATCGGTTTGGATCTTATGTCGAGAGGGGTCCTAGATGGCTAAAGACCTTCTTCAACAATGAATTTGCTTAGTTCATGTGGTTGCTATGTTTCTCTCTGGTAGTTGATTTTAGTAGCTTATTTCAAGTTCTTTGACTAGTTGTTTGTTATTTCTTTGAGCTTTGTCCCTTTATCAATCAATATCTGGGAAAGAAAAAAAAACAGATAGATTATTTTATTGGTACTGTCCCAACTCTCAAGCAAACGGGTTTACCTCTCACGCGCCAAATTTCGAGCGTCAGGTGACGATTCCACCTTTTTGTTATTTAAATAAAAAATAAATAAAGTAAAATTAATAAAATTGCCGCTTCGCATCTCGTGAATCATTCACGTTAAGAAAATTGACTGGCAGCTAATGACGCGGAGATATAAAATAACGCACGTGCCTGGACACGTGTCGAAACGCCAGAACTCAGAAATGACATTGCACGACGATGCACGTGCCTTTTGACTGACTATATCCGGTGACGTAACCGGACCAACCTGTAGCTGACTTTGGAACCAATAGTAGAAGAGTAATAAATAGAAATAAGATAATCGTGCTGGTCACATGTCGCATGCGATGGATGGTTAAAAAGCATAAATGGATGGATGTGCTAATAACTTCATTCCACGTTTTCCATTTTCTTTTCCCGACTAAACTTTACCTTTTTCCGGCAACTTTTTCCGGTGAACTTCTGGTGAGATTGCGGCTTTATATATATAGATGGAGAGAGATTTGTTCGGGTTGGGTTCGAAATATTCCCCAATCATTGTTAAGGAGGAAACTATTGAAACCTCTTCAGATTCAGGTTTATTTCTATTCCATTTTTATTTAAATCACTCGCCAATCGAATCATCCACTTATTTGTGATTTCTCGATTATTATGTGTTAGTATTTTACATTATTGGGATCTTATTTTTGGAATTTGATTTTTTAAAGGTTCGTTCTAAGTTTTTTTTTTTATCACTAGATCATAGTCGATCGATCCAATAATCTAAATACAAAAATTTACATTAGTTTTCAGATTTAATATCTGGTACTAAATCAACAGACGTTGGTTCCAGAGTTGGATTTTCAGTTTCTGGGAAGAGAACATTGACTTTGGATTTTCCTAGAGGATTAGTACTCCTGCTTAGATGTTTTAGTTTTTTTTTGAATAGAAGATGTTTTAAATTTTTAATACAAATTTTTTATTAAATAAAAAAAAGTTGGTGGAAAACAATAAACTTATTGAATTTTTTTTTGTAAAATAAAATTTATTGAATTTTATTGGTTTACAGTTGTGGAAAATTGGTTTGAGAAAAAATATTGATGATAAAATAATTGTTTTTTTTAATATATGTGAAAACTTTAAAACATTTTATAATAAAAAAAGACGGGGGATTATTTACTTATTTAGTAATCTTTTCAACGTTTTTTAATACTCTTTAGATCTTTTTCATGTTTTAAATAGATAGCTGTTTTAATTTTTCGTACCATTTTTATTAAATGATCAATTAATTGCTAACTTATAGAAATATTTTTAAAAATAAATAAATTTATTGAGTTGTTATTGGTTGATGGAATTTTGGTTTGTAGTAAAAATGATACATTTCAAATATAAAATGAGCTTTTTCACTATGTGTGAAAATGTAAAATTATTATTTAAAAACAAAGAGTGTATTATTTTATTTTATTTTGTTTAAGAACAAAGAGTGTACTTTAGAAGTCGGTGAAAAACATATTTTATTTTGGATTACTAGAACGCCTTGGTATTACTCTTTCCCTATATTTCTAGTTTGGTATTATATTACTCTCTAGGTTCCTAATTTTTAAAAGACTTTTCTACTGATTCTAAATTTTAAATACACTTTATACTAGTTAAATTTATTTTAAACTTCAAAAAAAATTTAATTACGAATATTTAAATTTGTTCAATTATTCAAAAATATAGAAAAATATGTAGTCAAAGAAGATAATTTTTTTATGATCACGCATTGATTATTTTTTATTTCATGTGAAACTCTAAAGCAAATATACCTTCAAGAATAGAGAGAATAGTATTAATTCGACGAGAACAAATTAAATCTCAAGCTTTCTTTTTTCTGTTACAAAATCAAACTCGTAAATTATATTTACAGGCTCCAGTAGTTAATTTTACTCTCTCTTTTTTTTTTATATAAGAGTTAATTTTACTCTTTAGGGAAATTTGTTTTGAAGAGTCAATAATAATTGAGAAAAAGTGTAGTTTTATACAATTAATTAAATCGTAAAATGTTAGAAAAGAAGCGTTGGATATAGAAACGGTTGGTTGTAAGTTGCAACTTGCAAGTATAAGATTAAAAGATGTATAGACAGTAGCGTAAGTTGGATTATTTTATATAATGATTATTAAAGTATGGAGTATAATTAAAAAATTAAAGGTACATTCCAGAAAAATATAATAGAATAATGGTACAGTGAGAATGAATAGTTTTATCTCCACTTTGTTTTCTTATTACCCAAAACGTGCCACTCCATAAAAGTAGTGCACCACTTCTCAAAAACAATAGAGAGAAAAAGAAAAAAAGTTGTGCACCGACATGTGCCACGTGGACTTTAATGTTGAGATTGAATCTCTCTTTAATCTAAAACTCAAAAACGAATCTAATTGACTTCTTCATATTTGTTGAACATGTAGTAATGTAAGTCATTAACATTGTTAACTATTTAACTAGATAAACTCTGAGATCCATTAATACATTTAATATCAATTCTCGTTTGGTAAAGTAAAAAAAAATTTGATATTTAAATAAAAATCAACATAAAATTGAGTAATTTTTTTGAAGAGATAAAAGTTTTATATTTTTTTCAACATTTGTTGAAAGTTCGTTATTTAAATGACATGTTTGTGATTAGATTCTTTTACATTGTTTTATTTTTTGAATGGTATATGTTTACATACTTGGTGAGTCTGTTTCTTGAGTTGGTGTTGAATTAATCTTCGGCTAATTTTATAAAATTGACTTGAAACTGATGAACTTCAATTATTTCTTAATCTTAATTTTATAGGACCCTATAAAGGAATGAATTGGTCATTCTCAAATAAAGTCTCTGCTGCAACTTCTCAATCTCTATCTTTCAGGCAATCTCAAGAAGACAGACAAAGAAAGTCTGGAAGTTATCACTTACCCAATTCTCGTTCCTTCATGCCATCTTATGATTCAAACCGCAACATTCCTTACACTTCTGTACAGGTTAGCTAATTAATGCTTATGATTCATATGGTAGTTTATGGCAATTAAACTGTGGATCTAGTCTTGCTTTAACAGTTATTCATTTTGAATGTAAGCTAAGCTTCTCATTATTGATTTTAGGGAGTAAGGATGTTCCCAAATTCCAATCAACAGGAAGAAACATATGCAGTTTCCATGTCCATGGGAGGGAAAAGCTATATCAGCAATAGCATAAACTCACAACCTTTGGTAGGAGCTCCTATAATGGCACCTCCAATCTCAGTCCTTCCTGCTTCAGGTTCCATTGTTGGTACAACTGATATTAGGTACACACTACTCCTATCTTCTTCAACCCCAAATTCTATTTTAGTGTTGAAATCACGCTATTTTAGTGTATTTTTAGCACTAAACAAATTATATTATCCAACAACAACAAATATTACACTAAAAATATTATTTAATATTATATCATTAAACTAAACTTTTTTATTATGGAATATTATTAATAAATATATAACAAATTTTCAAAATATATATTTTAAATAATTATTTTTGAAACATGTAATTTTTTAATCATTTCTGTCTATTTTATATTTTTTCTCTGTTTATTATTATTATTGATTTTTAAAAATTTGTAATTTTATTAATAAAATATATGAATAGTGTATAACGTCGTGAATATAGTGACATTGTAACATCACATTAAAATGGTGCAATTTTAACAGTCCGGTTAGAGATGTTTTAGGTATAAAAATAACAATAAAATAGCATTTTGCCGCTGGGTTGGAGATGGCCTTAGTAGTCATATCTTCTCTAGTACTTAAGTAATCTTCTTAAAGGTATCTACAATTCCATGATTGATTCAGAACTGATTTTATTTTATTTTGTCAGATCTTCCAAGCCATTAGGATCACCAGCTCAGTTGACTATCTTTTATGCTGGTTCAGTTTGTGTTTACGATGACGTATCTCCTCAAAGAGTAAGCTCAAATGTCTTCCTCCCACATATGCATCTCTTTTCTTTCGCCTTACTCATTTGCTTAATAAATATCATTCTTCCATTATAGGCCGAGGCGATAATGTTGTTAGCTGGAAATGGTTCCTCTATGCCTAAAGCCTTTTTACCATCTCAAACACATCAACAAGCTGTTGATTCATCAGCTATGCCTCTTAGCTTCATGCCTCCAGTCTCTTATCTTAGCCCTGAAGCTGGAAGTAGCACTAATGGACTTGGAGTAGCAAAACCAATAAGAAGCTTTACATCAACATACCACAATAGTCAAACTAATGCATCATCTAATATCAACTGTTCAATGCCAGTTTCTTCTTCTACTAATGTCATGACTCAAACTGGTAAATTGGAAAGTCTTATACTTGATGTTGAGTTACTGCTATTTTTATGGGTGTAGATTCATTCTCGTTGTGAATTTCTTATGCAGTGGCTTTACCTCAAGCTCGCAAAGCAACTCTGGCTAGGTTCTTAGAGAAACGCAAAGAAAGGTACTCAACAATATTCTTGAAAGAATTAAATCAAATTAACGTTTTCTTGAGCTAACTCTGTTTGGTTTTGCAGGGTCACAAGCGTATCTCCATATTGCTTAGACATGAAGTCATCAACAGTTTGTCGTACACCAGTATCTGGTTGCATAAGTTCTTCTCTAAGCTCTGCAACCTAAAGACTGGTTAAAGATCAGTCACAGGCCCAATATTTGCATATTAATAGTGATTTTTTTCAGTTTATTTTATTTGTTACCGGATTTTTTTTTATCCCTCTGGCTACTCTGAGTTTCTTTTTAGCTTATATACTATATATAGTGTATACTTCAATTATCAGATTTTGGTCGAATGGAAATTATGAGATATATACTTTGGAAAATAGTAGAAATTGTTTCGTTTCTGCTTTTGACTCTTTTGTATATATCAATACTCAAGCTCGCATTTGTATGTTACATACAAAAGAATCGAATGGTTTCTGTTGGGCCAGGGTTTAGCACCCACTAAAGGCCCAACACAAAATCAAACCCAGTTT
>OVBE01001131.1:0-39700 GCA_900406425.1 Iberis pinnata
AATAGTTTAGAGTTTAATTGGTTCTAGTTACAAAATTCAAGATTTAAATGGCTTAATATGATAAGTTGAAGTTTTTTTTGGCTTTAAATGAAAAGTTCAGGGTTTTAATGGCATTTTTCCCGTTAACTAAATCAATTCTCACACTTATTAATTATAATAATTTATCTTTTTACCAAGTCTTACTATATACTCCTTCTATTTCAAATAATACTTTTTTTAAATTTTTCACACATATTAATAAAACATATTAATTATAGATAATAAATACATTGATTTTTATACCTAACAATTTTCTATAAATTTAAATTGTTAACATTTCAACAAATCTAATATTTTCAACAAATATTATTAAAATATATAATTTCTCAATAAATATTACATAGAAAAAAAACTATTTTGAAAAGCAAATATAAAATCCAGAACATCGTTCTTCAAGAAACGGAAGAAGTATGTAGTATATATAGTGATCAATTACATAGTTATGACATTGATACAAAATCGGTTATTGGACTTAAAACCACTGAACTTGTAATTGCATGTAAACTTGATCCCATAAACTCAAGTCTATCTCGATTCGTCTCAATGTGTGTGCTAGGTTTAACATGAGTTCATTCCTTATATTGGGAATAGATTAGGATAGTTTCATATTTGAGTGTAATATATTCTGATTGGTTTAGAGACTAGGGTTACTATGTAAAAGTTGTATATAACTAAACCGATTAATCAAGGGAAAAATATCAAAAGAAGTCCGATCTTTCAAATTTTGGCTAAAGAAAACATGTACTTTATTGCGGATCGTTTTAATCCCCAGTTTTCTAAGTGAACCGTTTTTAATATCAAACTTTGCATTTACTTGGCCATTTTAAACTCACCGTTAGTCTACAATTAACATATGGTTAACACTGTTAAAAATCTACTAACTAAACAAAAAAGAATACCTAAATCAAAACACAAAAACCCAAAATCATCAATTATTTTCTTCGTCCCCTTTGCAAAATCTCGTTCCTCCTCAGAAATATTGGTAATAATCTTCGCTTGGAGTCTTTTCTCTTCTATTTCTTTCTTTTCTTCGATGCTCTTTTCCTGTCATTTCTCTTCTTCTTTTTGGTTTACAGTTTGTGGATTTAGTGAATCTTCTTGTTCCTTCTCTTCGATCTTTTATTTGACGTCAAGATCCTAATCTTGAAATCTATGAGATGGGCATGTGTGTAAATAAAAAAATGAATACACTCATGCTTTAGTTACAAATCAATCAGAACCAATATATATATATAAATATTTTTTAACAAACAAAAAAAAAAACCGATAATGAAAGTTTGATATTGAAAATATTTCACTTGGAAAATTGGAGATTAAAATGGCTCGCAATAGAGTACAGGCTTTCTTTTGCCAAAATTTTAAAGTTCGGCTTATTTTGGCATTTTTCCCGATGAATCAATAAAAATATTGACAGCTTGATTCCATTAAACACATTTTGTCATGGTACCAGAGCACAGAAAACACTGAATTATTTTTCCCTCGCATAATAATTCGATCCTCTTTCATCACCCAATTCATAGTCATCTCTGCATCTCGGCTCCATCATGGCTCAATAACCAACGCACAAGACTATCTCCCCTTATGACCTCTCTTCGAAAGACAATCCCATGGCGATTATCTCTCAACCGCTACTCAACGGCACTCTCAGGCTGTAAACCAGCAAGTTCCCCTATCGACCAAAACCACAAGCTTGCCACTTCATCCTCGCCGCTTCTTCACAATTATATTCTATATTGTCGACTAGTCGGGCGCCTCATCTATCTACTTGCAACCCGGCCAGACCTAACCTATGTAGTACACGTTCTGAGCCAATTTATGCATTCTTGAACCGAAGCACAATGGCAAGCTGCTCTCAAGGTATTTTCTTATCTTAGAGGCACTCTCGGCCAAGGACTTCTCTTCAGCTCACACTCCAACTTCCATCTCACGGGTTGGTGTGATTCTGACTGGACAACATGCCCCTTTACTCAAAAATCATTAACCGGGTGGTTTGTCCAACAATGTCACTATGAAAAACCAACTTGCAGACATACTCACCAGAGACTTAGGAAGATCAAAGGTTGAACACTTTCTCTACAAGATGGGCATTCAAAATATCTATGCTCCACCTTGAGAGGGAATATCGGGAATAGATTATGATACATTTTTATTTGAGTGTAATGTATTCTGATTGGTTTAGAGACTCGGGCTACTTTGTAAAGGTTGTATATAACTAAACGGATGAATCAATAAAATCTCGACGGCTTTATTCCGTTAAACATATTTTGTCACTTTACTCTCTAAAATAGTCCAAAACATTCAAGTATTAATAGTGGAACATATATTTCTCATTTAAAATAACTCTAACTTTATCATATGAATACATTATTTAAATTAGTTCACGATGATAATTTTATTGCTCTTATAATCCAATCATTTTTCTTAAGAAATTCATTGAATAGTTATTCGAAAATGAACTGATGCAACATGTTAAAAATTGAGTTCAACATAAATCAATTATGATAAATAGAAAACTAGCTAATGCTCACAAAAGTATAGTACTCATTCTCTTCCAAAATATATGATGTTTTCGTTAAAAAAGCACATATAAAGAAATTTTTTTTTTTTTTTCGTTTAAAATATTTTATATATTATACATTAGAAACAATTGACCAATCAATAAAAAACGGATATTTTATTATTGAATATGAACTATTTAATAACTTTAAAATATGCATAAAAGTTTGAAAACATCTTATATTTTAGAACATAAATAATCTTCTAAAATATCATATATTTTGAAACGGATGGAGTATACTTTGTTACCTGACTATCCATCTAAATATAATAGATTTAGATCATGGATCCGAGTTTTAAAACGAGATTTCAACATGTTCCCAAAAGTCAATAGTCGTGGTCAGAATTAACTATTGCACAAAATTTCCTCCCCCTCCATGACGACTGTCCACGTCTCAAGCAAAATAATACCCCTTAACAAAAGTTGTCAATTTTCATATTTTGTTTCACAAAATATATCATTTTACTTTATAATGTTGAAAAAAATCCAAAATTAATTTTCTAATTTTAATATATTAAGTAGAAAGATATTTACTTAAAATGATGAAATAATTTTATTTAATAGTGTTTGTAATATATGTGGAAAGTAATATTTTATGTGAAACAAAGATAATATAAAGCATTTACGGGTCATTATTGCTAACGAATCACGGACAAGGTCATTATATTAATCTATTACAATTAGATTAGGATGTTAATCAAAACCAGCTCATGTTCCAAGATGAAAATTAAGTTTATTAGACATCAAATTTGGGTTGACATTTTTTTCCCTCCTAAATTATGGTAATTCACACTATTTTTAATTTATTGATTCTTTCATATACACCACAAACTAACAACAAGTTGGTAATTTGCGCATGTAAATTTTAAAAATTATGATTGATGATTAAATCCAAATTTCTATGGTCAAAACAATATGGAATATATGTAATCTTGATTAATTTTATTGATGATTACTGGGATTAGTCACATAAGGAGAATTAAGAAACATTTTGTAAATTTTTTATGTGTAAATCAACAATTGGTTATTTGGAACGTTTATTGTTGATTTACACATAAAAAATTAATATAGGTATAGTGAAAGCTTAATGACTATTCAAAACATTAAAATTTCAATTTGATAGTTTAAAAAAAATTTAATTAGGGTTTGTGAGTTGGCCACAATAAGATAAATATTGGTGATATAATTTACTTTGTAGATTGCATGTTTCAACAACATTCATGTTTTTTTTTTAAGAATCGTTGGGACTATGTAAGCGACAATAGCGATCGCATGGAAGTTTATGAATCCTTCGTTGCATATAAGGATCACTCTTCCATATGTTAATCGGTGAAAGCCGTTCCCATCTGCCTGATCCGAAGAAGGTGAAGCTGAACCCATCCCGGACGCTAGTCCTCTGGCCGTTCTTACGCAGATGGGTACACATGCACACAAGAGACTATAGGTAAATCCATCTGGTGTAACTATACAAAAGACTGTTGGTAATATCGGCAAGAGTTTTCATTCTGTCTGGGGTCTTAACGTTACTTCCTAGAAATGGCAGTGTCCTAGGAACTGATAACACCAAGCTACCCGCTCTACCACTTGAACTGAAAAACAACCCACAATAGATATGTTAACAAAAGATAGGCCATTGAAGTCGCAAGACGACAAATTTTGTGATTAAAAATCCAAGGAAGTATGTTTTTTTTTTTTTTTTTTTTCACAATTTGGGCCACAACAGACCGGCCCAATAGCCAGTTCCTGCATAATTGCAGGCAATTCCTACACTATCGTAGGTACGGGGACTCGATCCCGGGTGGGGTGGTGCTACCTGCCTCATGTGGACTTATGAATGCCACTAGGCCAAGGCCACTTCCCCAATCCAAGGAAGTATGCTATTCCACAAGTTTTCATGAAAGTCAAGTCTTCCTTACTTATTTCATTCCACTCGTACAATTTCAAATTAGTGAAATTTGAAGTCTCTAAAACACTTAAAACACCACCAGAGTTTGAGGAAGACGAATGCACCAGGTCAGGTAGGTTACATATGGACGTGGGTGACCCCCTGTTAGCGCTTCTGATTCAGTAAAGTAACCTTGTTGGCCCAAGAGATCATGATGTGTGCCATGGTATCAGAATTACTAAGTCAATAAACCCAAACTCTATAAATATTATAAACAAAGTTGGCAGAAAATAAAATAAACAATACACGAACTTGCCAAGAATTCTCCATGCATACAAAGTTTGATATAGATTCATCAGCAAAATTGGAAGAGAAAGCCAGTTTTGATCACCAAAAATAGCATAAAATAAAGTTAATTGTTCCTATTTGCTTACTCAAAAGAATGAATATGCGCTGGGCTTCCTAATGAGCACTAATCAAATCCAAAAGACTGCATGGATACATAAAAGACAAGTCATTTTCGACATGGAACATAATTCCAACAATTGAACCAAATGAACAACAGTATGGGAGGAAAAGAAGTGTCGAGTAATGCAGAAGAGTGACACAATTAGAGATGGATAGGCTTACCAGCTTTTGATCATTTCAGAGTATCCTACAATATCATAAATATCTTCTTTGTGAACTCAATCCTCGACATTGAATTCAAGATATGAACGGAAACCGTTTGCATAAAGCCACTAGCATTTTTCTACTTTCGAATGGTTCAAGAATTGCATCACACCCTTTGCATTGAAAATTGAACCACTAAAATCTAGAAAACAAAAAATACATTATGCAAAGTTACATGGCTTCTTGAAAAGCAATTAATACTACCACAAATTGGAGGATATCTCAAACTTTATCTTAAAGTTCTTGCTTCAATTAGTGAGCTAACAAATGCATCAACCAAGGTGGAACGATTAATGAAAGAAACTTGGCAATTGCAATGAAAGAGTAAACAAACATTAAGGTTACCCTTAATATATGGATTTTACTTATCATTGTATAGAATAAGTTAAGTAGACAATATCGAAATGTGTATATGACCAACACAACAAAATGTTTGCATCTTTACGATAGTAAGAGTATATCAAAGTAGCAACCTCAATGGTTATTATTTAACTTACATTTGAGTACTAAAGCTTATATTATGACATTTCAGATTCTTAAAGTTCACCTACAAATATAATAAATATGGTAAATTTTGAGATATAATGGCTTTTGAATAAATAATGGAGAGACAATTGAAGACGTTCTCTGCTCAAACTTTGCCTTATCGCAACAACAATACCCGTCTCACTCAACTTAGGAATGCTAATCAACCGGACCAGATGCCTTTCTGACTTTGCATCGACAAATACTAAAGCATTATTCGTTGAACAAAAACTATCATATTCTTTGATTTGAAAGGAGTACCTTTTAACAAACGGTTCTCGAATTTATCTTGATTTTGTTAGCATATCAATTATATATCATCACATATCTTGTTTCCATATTCTTGTACATTCCTTTTATGTCTCTTAGGGTTGTACATTGTCTCAATATATAAGTCTCTGTAACTCTCTGTTTATATGTTAATAAGAGTTCATCCTTCTTATATGGTATCAGAGCAGGTCTAGGTTTATTTTTATTTTTTTTTCTCACGAAAAACCTAGCTGCTTCTTCTCTTATTCCTTCTCTTCAATGACGACTCCAATCGATCATTCCACCAACGGTACCACCACTATCCCCAACCCTGCTGATCCGCAGTCACCGATTTGCTCAGTTAATATGAGTAGTATCACCAAACTTACCACCTCCAATTACATTACTTGGAGCCTTCAGATTCTTTTACTGCTTGATGGCCTAGATCTTCTTGGGTATGTCACTGATACCACCGAGATTCCTGCTGCCATTCTCATAGTTAACTCTGTTGACACCGTTAATTCTCGTTACACTACCTGGAGAAGACAAGACAAGCTTATTTTCCAAGCTCTCATTGGTACCATCTCCACTCCGCTTCAATCTCTTGTTGTGCGTGCCACCACCACCCTTGGAGCCTGGAACATTCTCTCTGGTACTTATGGGAAACCCATCCGTGGCCACATCAAACAAATCAAAGATAGTCTCAAAATTATCACCAAAGGCTCCAGATCTGTTGATGAAAATGTTCAGCTTATGCAAACCAAAGCTGACTAGTTGGCTCTTCTTGGTAAGCCTCTTGATCATGAAGATTTTGTTGATCATATCCTTGAAGGCCTACCTGCTGATTATCAGTCTGTGATTGACTCAATTACAAAGAGAGATACCTCTGTTTCTGTTGTTGAGCTTCACGAAAAGCTTTTGAACAAGGAAGTGGCTATCCTTCGTGCATTGTCTGTCTCAGACTCTCTCCCTATTTCTGCTAATCTTGCCACCCGCAAAACCAAGGGCTCATGGCGTCACAACAGTAATCCCAATCCTATTCATTATTATGTATCCTCGATTCCTAACTCTTCGTCATACAATCGTCCTCAATACAACAACAACAACAACAACAACAACAACAACAACAACAACAGTAATCGTCGTGGCTATCAAGGAAAGTGTCAGGCGTGTGGTGTTGCAGGTCACAGTGCTCCGAGATGTCCAAGGTTTCGTCTCATTCAGCAACAACCACCTACTGCCAATATTGCCTCTGCTTCCAACGATTCCTCCTCCTGGTTACTTGATAGTGGTGCCTCGCATCATATCACCTCTGACTTAAGCAATCTTGCTCTTCATGATGCCTATCAAGGTTCTGATGATGTCAAGATTGGAAATGGCATAGGTTTTCCTATTACGCATACTCGTTCTATGCGTCTTCCTTCCTCTAACAGAGATCTCACTTTGAACCATGTCTTATGTGTTCCAACTATCACCAAGAATCTGTTATATGTTTATCGCTTGTGTGTTGACAATAATGTGGCAGTAACCTTTGATCCTATGGCTTTTCAGGTGACGGATCTAACGTCGGGGGCTCCAGTAACAACAAGCACGGTTAAAGAAGGGATGTATCAATAGCCGCATTCTTCCTCTTCCATTCAAGCTTTTACTGTTTTAAAAACTTCTTTAAGTGATTGGCATCATCGCCTTGGTCACCCTCATTTAGCTTCTCTCAAACGCATTATTTCTCGTTTTTCATTACCATTGTTGAACAAAAATTCAATGATCTCAGTTTGCAATTGATGTGCTATTAATAAAAGCCAACGTTTACCATTTGGTACCTCTTCAATTGTGTCTACTTCACCACTTGAATTTGTCTTCTCATATGTTTGGACATCTCCAACTCTATCTTTTGACAATTGCAAGTATTATGTAGTCTTTTTGGATCACTTCACACACTATACATGGCTCTATCCTCTCAAAAGGAAGTCATATGTTCTTGTTATTTTCATTCGTTTTAAAGCTCTCACTGAAAATCAATTTCAAACTCGAATTGCAACTTTTATTCTGACAATGGTGGTGAATTTGTTGTGACAAAATCCTATCTTGTAAGCAATGGTATCTCAAACTTAACTTCACCACCTCACACCCCTCAACACAATGGTCTCTCTAAGAGAAAATATAGACATGTGGTTGAAACTGGCCTTGCTTTACTCTCTCACGCCTCACTGCCAAACACATTTTGGTCATTTGCATTCTCTTGTGAAACTTATCTCATCAATCGTTTTCCTTCCCCTGCTCTTAATTACAAAACTCCCTTTGAGGTTCTGTTTAATCAACCACCAAATCTCTCAAAACTTCGCATCTTTGGTTGTTTGTGCTATCCTTGCTTACGTCCTTATAATACCACCAAACTACAACCACGCTCAAAACCTTGTGTTTTTCTTGGCTACTCACCATCACAGAGTGGTTACTTCTGTTTTGAACCTCAGTCTAAATGGCTATTTGTCTCAAGACATGTTCAATTCTATGAACACACATTTCCCTATCAATTCCCTTCTTCAACTTCCACCAACTCTTCCACTCAGTCTCCCTCAAATAATGCATCATCTTTCCTTCCAATTCTTCCTATTATGCGGCCAATGCAGACTCCTTTAATGCCTCAACACCCGACTGATGGTCCTTCACTACCTGCACACGTGCCTGATATGCCTCCATCTCCAACTCAGTCTCTGCAACAAGCTGCTTCGTCTGTGTCTTCCTCTACTCAATCCCATTCGACAGATCATCATACTGTCTCCTCTGTTGCTGCTGAATCACCATTGGCTAATTCTCCTCTGCCAGCACTTGATTCAACACTCCTTACAGCTGCACCATCTCAAACCTCTGATACTCAACCTCTGCAGCCTCCTGAGTCATCAGTCTCTCAACCTGTACCAACCAATCTGCATCAAATGACAACACGGTCCAAAAACAATATTCTTAAACCAATTAATAAACTGTCTTTGGTTGCAGAATTGTCGATGTCTTCTGAGCCATCCACCTATTTACAGGCTCTCAAACATGAGAAATGGAGAAGTGCTATGTCTGCAGAATTTAATTCATGTCTTCGAAACAATACTTGGGAGTTGGTTCCACCTGAATTTGCTTCAAATGTGGTTGGTTGTCGTTGGGTCTTTAGACTCAAATTACTTCCTTCTGGACAGATTAATCGTTACAAGGCTCGTTTAGTAGCCAAAGGATTTCACCAACGTCCTGGAATTGACTACTTTGGGACCTTTAGTCTTGTGGTTAAGCCTACAACCATTCAGCTAGCTCTTAGTCATGCTGTCAATCATGGCTGGCCACTTCGACGGCT
This sequence comes from Iberis pinnata, assembly GCA_900406425.1. Lineage (NCBI taxonomy): Eukaryota > Viridiplantae > Streptophyta > Magnoliopsida > Brassicales > Brassicaceae > Iberis > Iberis pinnata. The sequence continues at coordinate 9,265 of OVBE01001131.1, forward strand.
TGACATTAACAATGCATTTCTTCAAAGGCCACTACTTGAGGATGTTTATATGGATCAACCTCCAAGTTTCATTGATCCAAATCACCCCAACTATGTCTGCAAACTGAAGAAAGCAATTTATGGTCTTAAACAAGCACCACGTGCTTGATATAATGCACTTCGTCAATTTCTGCTTCAGGCAGGGTTTGTTAATTCACATGCTGACATCTCTCTTTGTCTTCTTCCAACGGCCTCACATCATCTTGTTGTTTTTTTACGTTGATGACATCGTGATTACTGGCAACTCTCCTGTTACAGTTCAGTCATTCATTGATAAACTTGCATCACGTTTCTCTCTCAAGGACCTTGGATCTCTCTCTTACTTTCTTTGTATTGAAGCGTCGAGAACATACTCTGGTCTTCTTCTCACACAATCTAAGTATGTTCATGATCTACTCAATCGCACCAATATGCTGCTTGCAAAGCCAATTTCAACACCTCTGTCTGATAATGTTAAAATCTCGGCTCATGGTCCAGCTCACGCAAATCCAACTGAGTTTCGAATGGTCATTAGCAGTTTACAGTACCTGCTACTCACTCGTCCTGACATTGCATATGCCGTAAATAAGCTGAGCCAATAGATGCATAGACTAACTACTGATCATTGGAGTGCAGCCAAGCACATCTTGCGTTACCTTTGTGGTTCTAAAAACAAAGGCCTTTTTTATTCTGCACACAACTCACCACGACTTTACGCCTTCTTGGATGCCGATTGGGCTGGTGATGTTGATGACCGTTTCTCAACTGGAGCCTCTCTTGTCTACAATGGTAAGCATCTCATCTCTTGATCTTCCAAGAAACAGAAAACCGTTGCAAGATCCTCTACCGAGGCTGAGTACAGTGCAGTCTCAACAACTTCAACTGAACTAGAATGGATACACTCTCTACTCCGTGAACTTCATATTTCGTTTCTCCTTCCGACTGTTATTTATTGTAACAATGTAGGAGCGACATAACTCTCGACAAATCCTGTTTTTCACTCCAAGATGAAACATGTCACTGTGGATTATCACTACATCCGTGATCTCATTCAATCTGGTACTCTTCGCGTCTCACACATCTCTACTACTGATCAACTTGCCGATGCTCTCACAAAACCGTTATCTCGTGCCAAGTTCACTCTTCTCATTGACAAGATTGGTCTCAACAAGTCTCTTCCATCTTGAGGGGGCATTTTAGCATATCAATTATAAATCATCACATATCTTGTTTCCATATTCTTGTACGTTCCTTTTATGTCTCTTAGGGTTGTACATTGTCTCAATATATAAGTCTCTGTAACTCTCTGTTTATATGTTAATAAGAGTTCATCCTTCTTATAGATTTCCCACAAAGTAGACATGAGGGCAGATTTCTGTGAAGAAAAAGTCTCTGTTAGTGAAAGGATAACAACCCGTAAGCAAACGATTGGATTCAAAGTATTTTTTTTTTAACTATGTTCATTTTTTAATGGCTTAATTAGGAAAAACTTACATTTTCAAAACAAGCAAGAGAATTCAGATGTTTGCAGAAAATACATACGTACCTTTGGTGCCATGTATCTAAGTGTACCAGTTTCAACAATCATGTATTGAGGGTTCTAAGCCTTGAATCTAGCTACTCCCAAATCTTGAGCGTCTTATTAGTTTACAACAACATGTTTTATGTCTTTACGACTCTTATGTACAATCGGCTTGGATAGGAAGTGACTCAACCTAAGACAAAAAAGGTAGGGGTTCTATTGATAAAGGATGCATCTTATTTCTTTTTGCGTCTGATTTAGATATAAAAGCCAAAGAAAACGAGTGATTATTACCCTCTAGCGAGATACAAAGCGAGCTGGATGACATCCTTGATGAGTAGGTTGGACCTATATTTTTTGATGAGAAATTGCTTGAGAGTACCCCTGCAACATTTTCAACCACAAACACAACATGATCTCGCAGGATGTGCTCGGTTACCACGTCCACCATAATCACCAGCAGGAGGAATCTTTAGATTAGAGGTTCCCATGGATGTTCCTAGAAAATACAACATAGTCAAAATCTTGATCAAAGACCAAACATTCTACGAGGTTTACTAATAAGTATGGAGTCAAAAACCAACATCAATTGCATTTGAAAAAACAACACAATCCAAAAGATTTTGAACTGTAAAACCTTCTTTAATCATGAATAGGTGCAACAGACAATTTATCCAGAAAATACTGATGTAACAACACAACCAAGCATACTAAATCAAAAGTAGCTATGTACTCGATTTTGCTCAGCAGCTGCCATAGAGGCTCCAATCGTAACTCGCAACCCAATCAGCCCTATGAAAAATCTGTCTACAACCATGAAAACTCAGACACTTGACACTATTTTTTTATATACTTAGCACTAGAAATATACGAATTCCAATGATGGTTTTAAAAACCTCTAAAAGGATATATTGTATTCATATAAAGAATGGTTGAGCATCAGTTGCTTATTATTGTTTAGTACAACACGAACAAGTAACTTTTTCGCCTTCTCATGTTTCTTCTTCAGAATGTTGCAGATCTGAAAATGGGAACGAATGGGATAACCAAACAGTTTAGCAATATCGTACTACTACGAGAATGTTCATAATCGGTAAGACGACTCTGTTTATAATTATAAAAACTTACATTATCGAGTTCTTTTCTATATACTTTAGCTTTATCAATGTTAGTTGCATTCTCCGTCATCGGGAAATCCTGATTTGCCATGTTTACGATCTAGTGATGAGATTCAATCTCGTGATTTTCCGTGAAAAGCTCTTTGGTTGTATTATTACCATCGCTAAAAGCAAGACTGAATAAAAGCATCGTTTACCAGAAAAACGGGCAGAGAGAGTGTGCAAGTGTTGCGTCCAAAGAAAGTCACTAAAAACACACGGAGCCGAAGCTTGTTCTTCATCAAGCTTCACAGAAGCCCCCATCTGATTAATCCTTAGATTAATCCTTCTTGGACTCAAACTTAGATCTGTCAACCTTTTGTTCTTCCTTGCACCTGAATCTGAAGCGTGTGATTTGGTGGAGGTTTCTAAGAAGAAGATGAATAGTCGAATGAGTAAAGGGAAAATTAAGGAGGAACGCCTCAAGTGTCCCTTTTGATTTGAAAAAAGGCTCAAAGGGCCCTCTTTTAAAAAAAAAATTATTTTTGATTTTTTAAAAATCAAAATAATGGCTAAATACAAGGGTACCCTTCATGAATCAGAGTAATTACGCACCTAACCCACCCTGAAATCGGTTCCTCCACCAGACCCAATTCCAATTGGATCATTTAACCTAAAATTAAAATTGGGCCGGTTTAGTAAACCAAACCCAATCGATTTTGCTCCCCTTTTCCCTCCTTTTTACCCGAAAACCCTAAGTAAAGGGGAATAACTTTGTTCTTCATCCTCAACCCTCATCATCTCCAAAACCGCTCCAAATCCACTACTTCACTATCCTATTTCTATGGATTTCTCCTCTTTTTCTCACGGGTATCAATCCTATTTCGAAATATTTTTGTTTCTCATCGTCTTCTCATTCTTTGATACTACTTTCCATTTGGTAAAGGTAAGTTTCTTTTTCTTCTTCTCATTTATGGGTTTCGGAATTTTTGGGAATTTGTTAGTTTAATCGGAGTTGTGTACTTTGTATTTATTGTTTGTGACATAAATCGGATAAGATGCCACCAAGAACAAAGAATGCAAATGTCCCTCTTACTCGAGAGGGAGACAAAGACCAAGAGGCTACAACAGCGGTAGAGGTAGCCGAGCCGGCGGCGGATGAGGTTTCTGAGGAGGCGACGGCGTCTGAGGCTTCTGGGAGGCGTCGGATGAAGAGTCAGACTCATCACGAAAGGTAAAGTGTGTTTCAATGGGATCTCGTTTGAATAACTAAGTAGGATAACTAGATTAACTAGGTTAACTACGTTGATTTAGTTGTTTAACTAGGTTGAAGTGGGGATAACTATGTAAATCTAGTAGTTTAACTAGGTTTAATAGGGGATAACTAGATTAACTAGGTTAACTACTTAACAACAATAAAAGTAATTTCAGGAATAATTGGGTTAAGAAGGTTAACTAGGTTTAACTGGGGAATAACTATGATACATAGCACGGTCAACTAGTTAGACGGTGTATAACTAGGTTTAACTGGGGATAACTTTACATACAAGCATGTTAACTTAATTGTTTAACTAGGAATAACTAAGTTTAACTATGTACAAGTAATAGTTTAACTATGTTTAACTCGGGATAACTTTGTTTACATACAAGCATGTTGATTTAATTGTTTAACTAAGAATAACTAAGTTTAACTATGTACATGTAATAGTTTAACTAGGTTTAACTCAGGATAACTATGTACATAAAATTGTTTAACTATGTTTAACTGAGAATAACTAATTGATAATTATCCAATAATTTCTTATTTGTTTTTGTTTTGATTTTTTGTAGGTTGCTGAGCCAATGCAGCCGCTAGATTTCTGGTTCTCACCAGATAAATTCCCGCTATATCTGAAGATTCAAACGAGGTGTCATCTCAATGATGTAGTAACCTTGATTAAAGGCATAGGGGGAACCACTTTGAAGTGGTTCGTAGAAAATCCTCAGTTCAAGCACTTTTTCCATATGCCTATTGAAAATAATCATAGGCTTCTAGGGTTGTGGGCACTCCTAGTTCGAGCTGTGAAGACGGATAAGAAACGGGAACTTTGGTTTGTAGTGAACGGGGTCTCAATTCGTTATTTTATAAGAGAACATGGACTCATATCCGGGTTGAACTGCCATAAATACCCGGCCAATTACAAGGAATTGGGCAGTTTGAAATTTGTTGAGAAGCATTTTGGCAATGATGCAAATCCGGATTGGAGTGAAATTAGAGAGAAGTTGTTATCGATCCAAGGATCGTCTCAAGATAAGTTGAAGATGGCGGTGTTGTTATTTTTAGCATCCGTCATGAAAGGGAAGACAAAAGATGTTGGAGGACCTGTAGATTCATTAATGCTTAAATTAGTTAATGACTTGAACATTTAGGGGCCATTTCCTTGGGGAAGGCTCACGTTTGATGATATTATCAAAAGAGCTATTTAAGGTGTTGAACCGCTTCAACAAGAGCTTTAATAAGACGGTAACGATTCCTGGATTCGTTGTGCCATTAGAGGTAAATAAGATAATATTTCTGATTTATAATACAATAGTATAATTAGGATAACTACGAATAACTTTATCAACCGTTTTGTAGATTTTTCCATTTGAATGCATTGAAGAATGAATTCCGGAAAGCCGTCGAAGCTCCTTTCAGAGATTGCCCAAGGATGTGCAAGGGTCAGTTTGTTGAACAAGGCAGCAAAGGATATCATCTATCAGAGATATACGAAGCTTTGGGAGAAACGAATGTATTTAATTACTTTTCTTGATGCATACAATGTGTATGTAGAATAACTAGGAATAACTAAAATAACTATGTACACTATACAGAATAACTAGGAGTAACTTAGAATAACTTTGTGGAATTTTCTGGATTTTGTAGGATATTTCCAGCATTTTTGAGGCTGATGAGGGTGAAGAAGAGATGTTGTCTAGGATTGTTAAAGACAACGCATTCACCGAAGATCTAGAGATGGATGCACATGATACAATTGTTGATGGGTGGGCCGAAATTCTTAAGAGAGACGATATTTGCTGGGAGGATTTGATGCAAGTTGACATTGCTAATAGGGTCAACAATATCGTTCTTGGAATTAAAAACGTGCAACAAAGAAACGTGCAAGAAGACAACATGCAACAAGAAGAAAATGTCCAAGAAGATTTTGTTGATGGATTAGCACGTTTAAAAGCTAAATTAATGGGACGGCTTGATGAAATGGAGAAGAATGTGGATCAAAATAGGGAGGAAATCAACCAAAGGATTAAAAAAATAGAAGATTTTGTCTTCAAAAAGAACAAGGCACCAATGGAGTATGGTGTTGCACAGTTTGAATTCGATTATGGAGGTATTGATTTGTTAACTTGATTGATTTGTCATTCAAATTTTTTAATTTTACTTATCTTCTTAAATTAGGAACACAAGATTGTGGAAATGATGATGTTTTTCACGAAGGAATTGCTACGGGTAGACAAGAGGTTGAAGTTGAAGCGGAGGAGACTGGGGCAGAAAAAGGTGGAGAAGAAATTGGAATGCAGGATTTAGGAGATGCTGATGTTGGTACGCAGGAAACTGGTAGTGCTCTTGAGGCACTACTTAAGGTCGCTACCGAGGAGGAAGGAGCTGATTTAACTGGCCTTATTGCCGCTGCCGGTAAGGAGGCAGTGAAAAATATAATAGCAGGAGTAGAGAGGCAGGAGGCTGATGTAGAGGAAGAGATGTTGGTTGATGTGGAAGCGGAAGAAAGGTTGGATAAGGAGGCTGAAGAAAGGTTGACAAGGAGGCAGAAGAAAGGTCGGCTAAGGAGGCAGATGTTGTTGCCGCCAAGGAGGCAGATGTTATTGCGGCTAAGGAGGCAGATGTTATTGCGGCTAAGGAGGCAGAAGCGTTGGATACATTGGTGTCTAAGTTGCAACCTGATGCGTCTTCTTCTGTTGTAGCAGTCCCTGGTAAGAAGCATAGACCGAAGCTCCAAATCACAAAGAGCCCGTTCAAGAAGGCTGTCAAGAGAGAACCAAAGAAGAACTTGGCGTTGTTGGAAGAACCTTACACAGAGGAAAAGAAGAACAAAGAAACAAAGGAGGAAAAGGAGCGTAAGAAGAAGGAAAAGGATGAGAAGAAGAAGCAAAAGGAGGAAAAGAAGAAAGAAACAAAGGAGAATGAGAAGAAGCGCAAGTGTGCGTAATTTTTTTTAAGAATTATGTTTGAAGACTATTTTTCATTTCTAAGATGGTTGAAGACATTTTTAATATCTACTATGTTTGAAGACTATTTGTAATTTCTAGTGTGTTTGAAGACATTTAAATGTTCTGATTGGATAACTAGGTTTAACTAGGAATAACTCTTACCAACTAAAGATAACTAGGATAACTACATATATAACAAATAGAATAACTAGGTTTAACTCTTATCAACTGAAGAGAACTAGAATAACTATCTATATAACAAATAGAATAACTAGGAATAACTAAGTTTAACTTGCCGACAAAGCTGACAAGTGCGCCGCCAAAATAGAATAACTAGGAATAACTAAGTTTAACTTGCCGACAAAGCTGACAAGTGCGCTGTCAAAATAGAATAACTAGAAATAACTAAGTTTAACTTGCCGACAAAGCTGACAAGTGCGCCGCCAAAATAGAATAACTGGGAATAACTAGGATTAACTATTCAGTTATTATAACATAGTTATTCCTAGTTATCCAGTTATTCTTTTTTCCACATAGTAAGAATTTGGACCAAAAAATATAAAACTAGTTAAACCTTAGCTTTAATTGGAGTTTTCTAGATAAACCACATTTGATATACAATAAAAGTAAATTTAACATGTTCTTGTATAAAAATATTTTGAAAAATGTATTAGTTACAACAATTTGGTAATTCATGAGCCTAATTTTAAAACAATGCCTAGTAGTGTAAGGTATTGGATGCAAAAGTTGAGTTGGATACATATAATTTTTTTTAATAACTACATAACAATGAGATGATTGATATAGATAAATTTGATGTAGAATCCTCTAATATCGTAAACAAATCCTATTATATATGGTTTTTCATTTTCTTAAATTTTAAAATTATTTCGTAGTTATTACAGTACTAGTTAACAAGTCCCTGTTTTTTTGTAAAAAGACACATATAACAACAAGCAATACATAGTTATTCCAGTACAAGTTAACAACAAGTCCCTGTTTTTTTTTGCAAAAAGACACAAATAACAATAACCACTACATATTTATTCCAGTTATTCCAGTTTTCCAACAACTAAAAAACACAACAATCCCCTATTTTTTAAAAAAACACAACAAAATACACTCAAGTACAACTAGTTATTACTAGTTCCAGCATTTTCACAATCAAAAAAGCGCTCAAGTCCCCGATTACTTCTTCTTCTTCGATTTTCACCGGCCGAAGGGAACCTAGTCTCTTGTCTTCTTCCTCTCTTTATAATGCGATCCGAGGTAAAACACACGAAGCCTTGACATCATCTAGAACATTCCACTCCGAAGTATGAGGGACCGAAAAAATCGTGCGGTAGTAAGCCAATGCCCATTGCTCCATCAAATAATACTTTGAGCAAAACTCATGCAAATCAACGTCCACTCCTTTCTCCGCATGTTTCATGACAGCAGCAATTGCATGCTCACATGGATACTTGTCTATATCGAGATAATTTCAAGTAAAAGTTTTCTCACCCAATTTAACCATATAAGTTTTTCCATCTCTCCCATACACATTGTATATAAGATCATAGTGGTTTAGCTCAATTACCATTAACAACTTCGCAGTCTGACATCTTGTGTGCAACAAAGCGTTAACATAAGGCACCAACATTTTTGAAGTTGATACTTCACCAGCACTCGTCCTGTGTCTATTAAACCGCATTGTCTAACAATGCAACTTGTTCTGTTGGTTCACCAATGTTCTTCATACTCAACATCTTCACATGTATCATTTTGACCTTGTGAATTGCAAGGACCATTGTCTTGTGAAAAGTAAGGAACATTGTCTAACAATGCAACCTTTTCTGTTGGTTCACCAACTGTATTAATAGGATCACCGCCCTCAGTTGGAACTCGATTACTTCCCATTCCCTCATTATTAAAATTAAATCCACTCCCTCTGTCCTCTCTTACAGGTTGCAAAGAACTTTGGCTTTTTTGCTCCACATTCAAAATATTTCCGTTGTCCCCTCCTCCCATTACATAACAATAAACATCATCATCTCGAGCGATACTTATTGGCCTCTTCTTAATTACGTTGAACGGATAATAACTTATCTTCAACTTTGTCGTATCCCCATTTAACTTCATCCTCTCACATATTTTATTACACAACAAAGAATATGTTAAATCTTCCACCAATGTCGAGTAAAGAAAAGGTTCTTTTTGATTCCATCGTAATTCGTCTCCCTCTTTCGAATAAAATCCTCCATAGTCAAAAATGAGAACTGTACCTCGACTTTTCTCCATTATCCTCTGCAATATTTTTAAAAAATATTAGTATATACTACCTGTTCTAGTTTACCTAGTTAACCCTAGTTAAACCACTAACATAGTTAAACCGAGTTACCCAAGTTAAACCAGTAAACATAGTTAAACCTAGTTATCCCAAGTTAAACCACTAAACATAGTTAAACCAAGTTATCCAAGTTCTACTATTTCGCAAGCAAAAGTGTTTCTTAGCACGATTCAAATCGATTTTCACCTATGATTAGTTAAAATCTCTAAAACTAAACTATTTCAAATCCCTAAATTAAAGAAAGAAGAAGATGAAGATTAAGACGAAAAGAATATGAAGAAGAAGAAGAAGAAGATGAAGAAGAAGAAGTACCTGGATGCGTAGAGGAATCCGAACCCCCGAGCTGAGCTGGAGCAAAGATTCGATCCGATTTGAAGATGGAGAGGAAGAAGAAGTCGATGTGGGGGCAGCTGGTTGGGGAGGGATTTTTGTCGCGGGACAAATTTTTTATTTTTTTAATTATTTAGTTTTATTTAATTAGATGCAAGAGCAAAATGGTCTACTCATTAATTGATTAATGAAGTGGGACATGGTAGATTGTTTTGTCAATTGTAGATCATTTTTGTGTCCATTAGAACACAATAGATTTTCGTCCGAAAATTAAGGCTATGGCTATTAAGGTTTATTGAATCGTAAGCTAAGAAATTAGAGATTATTGTTTAGATGGTTTTAGTTTGAACATATGTCATTTTTTATTGGTTTGGAATTGGATGATGTGGGTAGGCTAAGAATCAAGAATGATACTCTTATTTTTATCCCAATAATATCTTTTTCGAAACGATTTCAAAACTAAAGCTAATTTAAAATTCTCAAAGTTCTTGAATTCTAAAATCAAATACCAATCCAACTCTAAAACTTAATTTCTAAGCTCTTAAAGTTTTTGGAGTGTTTATTTTCTGGGGAAAAAAAAGAAACTAGTTACATTACGAAATCATTTACGCATTGTCGACTCACCAAGCCAAGGTGAACTTTCGTTGCTTATAATGTTTTTCATTGTTCACATGAATTAAGGGGTGGGAAAAAAATTCTTTAGATCAGCTCTGATCCATTATTTGTTTCGATTCGATCCGAAATATGAAATTTCGTAAGATTTTGAAGCGAAGCAAATACAAAAATATAGTATTAAGGACATCTCCAAAGGATATCTCAAATCTTCAAATTTAATGTATCCTCTATTCCAAGGGATACTTTAAATCCTCAAATTTGAGGTATCAATTTTTTTGCACTTTCAGTCCTTATAATTATTTATTACTTTTAAATAATAATTGTAAGTTTTATTTTTATTATTTTAGTGCTAATATATTTATGTTTTACTTTAAATGTATATTTAGTTTTACATGTTATGTTTATAAACAAATAAAATAAAATTATAATATTAAAAAAGAAGAACTATCACTTACTACTAAAATTTATTTTACAAAATAAAAAAATATAAGAAAAATTTAATACAAAAGAGAACAATGCAACAAAATAAATTTATATAACACACAAATATTACAACAACAAAAATAATTAAAAGATGAATGTTTTATATTTGTTTGGCTTTCTCTCTTCTGATTTCGCTGCCGGTCTACACTAAGGAGAGTGAGACGGAGCGTACGGAGACAACCCATCCTCCTCTGCTGAGAATGACCTCTTGCCCCGAGTCATCTTTGCCGACCCCAGCAGCTTTTTCGGAGACCCACTATGGCCGGATTTCGTTTAATCCTCCTTTGTTTAGAGTCGCAAATCACTTTGGCGGCGTGTTGGTTCTAGGTGGTGTTTTATCCAGGTGAGTCCGTGTTTTCCGATGACTCCTTTTGCTTCTTCTTTGTTGGGTCGCCGTCGTGTTTCGGTTGCTTTTCGCCGATGTTGTAGTGGTGGCCTCGGGTTTCTCTCTCTCTGTGCTGTCTTCTTGGCCGTCTGTTGGCGTTTCTGGGTGGGTCTTGATTCATGTTCAAATCTGCTTCAGGGACCATCGCCGGTGGTTGGATTTTTGTATCCAGCCAGATCCGCAAGCTATGGCGATGTTCGGGTTTTGCTGGGTTTTCCAGTGCATCCATCAGGTTTCTCCTATCTCCGGTCAATTTTGATCTATCGGTTTGCCTCGGTTTAGGTTTGAGATTCTCCTCCTGGTTTGTTCGAATTTTTAGGCTCAAGCTTTGGTTTGGTAGTTGCGGTTTATGTCGTCGTGGGTCGCCGATTTTTATATTGTTAAGGTTCTTGTTAGCTTGTCTCTCCGGTTTAGCATTCAAACCATTGGTTTCAATGTCGAATCTTCTTTTGTTTCTTGGTTTTTTTGACCAAACCAAGGGGCATTTCCTCGCGTTCCCAGAATCTTTCGTCTGGTTGCTTTTGAAGTTGCTGGTGCTATGCTTCGGTTTGGTGTCACGATGCCTTCTCGGGTAAGGTTTTCGCTATTTTCTAGTGATAGAGGGTTTTTCTGCTACTCGCTTTGGTGTTTATGGCTCTTCGGGGGGTCATTAGCTCCATCATCAGGGGTTTCAAAGTGGATTTTCTCGCTTATCAATCGGAAGGACAAGAGCTTTCATCAACGTTTGTCGTTGTGCTCCTCGCGGGTCGGGTTCTTTGAGCTTCTCTTGTCGTTCTTCAGGGTCTCGGTTTTCTCGCTTCTCTGGTGCTCGTTTAGTCTCTTCCCAAGCTTCATCGAAGTGGTGGGTCGATTGATTTTTACCGACCTTTAGTTGTGTTTTGATGTCGCGGTCTTCATTTCGGTGGGTTTTGTTTCTGATTACCTGTCTCGTTTTTTATTTCCACTATGCTCAGTTATTTTTGTTTGTGTACTGCTATTTACTTTCATGTTAATGAGAAGGAAAAAAAAGATTGTTTTATATTTGTTTATAAGTTGTAGAATTTTATGTACTGGTGAATAAAGATATGGACAATATTACAAAATACACATTTTTGATAATTTAAATTTGAAGTATTGCCTCTGGAGAAAAACACATGATACTCCAAATTTGAAGTGCATGATACCTCAAATTTGAGGTATTGCCTTTGGAGATGCCCTCACAAAAAAGACGGAGACTGGATATCCACTCTGATCCGTAAAATTTTGATTTATAAACTATTTATATATAATTATGTATATATACATATATTATAGAGTATATATTATAGATCAGTTTTATGAGTATATAATAATAACTTAGAAATAATATTATTATTAATATTATTTATTTTTGTGATAATTCATTGAAATAACAAGAAATAGTTATGTTATAAAGCAAGTAAATAATAAATAAATACATAAATTTCATACAAATTTGGTTAATAATTTCTTAAGGTTTAGTCAAATTTATTTCTTAATATTTGAATATGTTTTGTGTGTAAATTTTCATGAAGATATATATTGCACTATTTTGTTGCTTCAATCTATTTTATAGTAAGAGATTAAGATATTAGTGTGATCATTTTTCACCAGTTATGATCGATTTCATAATTATTGGGTTTATTTTCTGAAATTAATTTGACAACATGTTCTTTTGATTTTTGGAAAATATTTAAAAAGTATGTTAAACATATCTTCTGTCATTTTTATAAATTTTTATGTTTCAAAAATATTTCTTAAAATTAAGAGAATCGGATATCCACAAATATTAGTAAAAGATATGTATATCCGGAAAATCTGGATATCGATAAAATTACGGATCAAAGTGGATCGAAAAGTAAAATACCCGGCAAAAACATAGCTGATCATAGATCATGCGAATTTTTCGGAATATCCGCTCCATGCCAAAACTGATAAACATAAATTTTGCCTAAACAATGTCTAAGCAAATAACTTAAGTCTAAGTCTATTATGTCATTATAGCACTTAAGAATCAATCCAAATTCATCGGGGTTTAACACACTAATCTTATATGAATCTTATCTAGTCTAAGCCATTAAGATTGATTGGATTCAAATATTCAAACATATTTAAAATAGAAAGTCAACAAAAGTCAACATAAATTCAAAAGTCGACTTAAATCAACAAAAGTCAACAGAAACTAAAAATCAAATTTCAAAGATAAAAATCTTAAGAAAATGGCGTAGGTTATTGATTTGGTCAATTAAGTAACTCACATGATGTTCAATACTAACTATTAAGCTAATCTTTGATCTAAGATTCCCTTAATTAGACTAATTCATTCTCATGGCACTAATATCTTTCCTAATCATGCAATTAAAACAATCTCTTGGATAATTACACAATCAATAAGCCTTAAGTTCTAATCCATGATCAGCCACTAAACTAACCAACACAAATCTCTTTGGTTAGGCGTCATTTAGCAAGCAATAATTGGCTCCGGCATTTCATCGAACACCTTTCAGGCACAATTCAACCTATAATCTAGATTTAACTGATCAAGCTAAATCTAGCATTAAGAACATTATCTACTTGAGGATTAATGGAAACTAAGCCCTACAAATCTTGATTCATTCCCTAATCAACCTAATCTACCTAACCAACCTAATCTACCTAATCATTTACTTAAAAGGGACTACTCACTATCCATTGGATAAACACAAAATCCAACAATAGAAGTGTGTTTTACATATATATAGAGAAGATTTGAAGAAGAGAAACAATTAAAAGCAACCAATTAAACTCAAAAATAAGCAAAGATCAAAGTTTTACAAAGTGGTTCTTAAGGAAATTAAAAGCAAAGCATAAAAGATACCTAAAAATTAGGTAAAAGAGTTTAAATAGTGTTCTAAAAAGGTGTTGGGTTAACCCATAAACATTTAGGTTAACCCAATTAGAGTTAGGTTTAAACCAAAAAAGGTAAGTTCAAGGTTGACTTTTTCAGCGCGTATCAGTTTGGGATAACCGATGCACCAAACTTCTTCGTCTGTACCGGTTTGAGCAAACTGGTACACTATACCGCTGCTTAGTCCATGTCTGTTTTTCGCACATCGTATCAGTCTAGCTAGACCGGTACATTAAACCGTTGCATGCTCTGTTTTTCCTATACCGGTTTAGACAAACCAGTACATTGAACCGATACACCTCTGTTTTCCATCTTTTTGCACCTTTTTAGCTCTTTCAATCCCTGTTTCCAGTTTTTCCACTTCTAACACCAGTAGAAATGAAATGCAAATGTATGCTAACTAGCCTAATTAAGTGCACATAAATCTACCTAAAATGAACACAAAACAAGAATGAAAACATGCTAAAAACGTAGTATATCAACTCCCCAAACTTATCCTTTGCTTGTTCGCAAGCAAACCGCAAAGGAAAGTGAAAGCCAAAAGATTAAGCAAAATCCTAGTGAACTAACATCCAAAATATGATACATCATCAATCCCAATCCAATATCTCTACTCATCAAATCATCCAAGCATTTTCACAATTCATTCTATTACCAAAGGCAAGCAATTCACCTATCTAGTCCAAGTTACCTTCTTACATTCAAATTCTTTTTAGTACTGAAGCATTCTCAAAAGATAACTTAGAGGTTTCAATATTTGGTTAGGTTGAAAGAGGATTCCAATGCATCAAAAGTTGGTTTACACTCAATCGTTGGCTATCACTCAAAAGGGAGTGATTGAATTAGCAAAATCAAGAAGAGACAAAGGGCAATGGGGCATACAATCTATTAACTTCCATTCTAATCATTCTCCAATTCCCAAGTCCTATTCTACCAACATCCAAGATTTAACCATCCTTTTTTAGATTTAAAACTTTCCAAACAATCCTTTCTTTTTGAATATTTTTCATTCTAGGCTTTTGTTTCCCCCCCCCCCCCCCCCCCCCCCCTTTTTTTTTTTTTTTTTTTTTTTTTTTTTTTTTTNTAACCTTGCTAAATCTTCATGAATTTCTAGCCTTTACTTTTATGAACCTAAGAGCTTTTATCTAATTTGAACTTAGGGGCTTTCTTTTCTCAATTTCAAACTAAAAGGGAATCAATCATTCTTTTTCCTCATTCAACCAACATTTTTCTTTTGAAGCATCACTACCGACCTACTTCTACCCTTATCTCTTAGAACAAGAACTAGAACCAAGCTTTTAGCTAATACTCCCAAGACATTAAGATCTACCCAATACCAGATATTCCATTCCTAAATACCCTTTCTAAGAGCTAGATGATGTGGTCAATCTAGCTAAAATGAAAGTGTTCAATTTTCGCCCTCTATACTCTTGAGTTTTTTCCGATCAATCACTAAACAAAAAGAAACTCTCAAGTGTTTAGGTTATTGGGTTTATATGGTGGAGAGGGTAATCATCCTCAAAATGAGAATGATCGGTTTAGCCACAAGTGTTTCGGTTTTATGGTGACTTAACTGTTATAAAAATGATTATGTCTTGAAACACATTAAGATATCCATTGAGCAAGCTAATTAAATGTCCAAACTAAGTCCAAATAGTTATGAAGATAACCTAGAACTAGCAAACTTCGAGACTTTACCGATGGATTTTCACATTTCAAGATTCACCACAAGGACTTCAAGACTTTTCAAGATTACTAGAATGTTCAATCATATCTATTACACTTTGGATACTAATTCAAAAGCCTATAGATTAGGCTTTGCAAGGAAATATCATCATTTGTTGCATATGCATATGATGCAACCTAAGATGATCCTAAAACTGAACTAGAATAAGTACAAGATGAAACTAAATGCAATTTTTTAAGATTTTTCAATTTTTTTTTATTGTTAGGGGTTTTTATAAGTCATAACTATTCACAATTCATATGCATGATAAGATCAAAAATCGAACTAAGTTAGCTACGGTCCCTCCCCCAAACTTAAATCACACGGTCCCTTGTGTGATAAAGGATCCGGGAGAAAGACAATAACAAAAGCAAAAACTAAAAATGAAATGAGAATGTATGTACAAAGGTGAAGAAACGGTACATAAATCATCATGGAAGGAGGGTTCAGAAGGATCCTCTTCGATGGAGAGGTTGTCGAAACATGACTCTAGGTGCGCCATTTGTGAGATGATTTCTTGCTCGGTGGAGTAGTCGTGGTTGAAGATTATGTTCTCGCTCCTCTTGAAATTTGTCCTTCTACTTTTTGGGAGTAATATGATCCCCTTGGAGTTGCTTGTTGGCCGGAGTTGGTAGGAAAATCTATCGTCCAACCTTCCCGCTAGAAATTGAAGATCCTTCAAGTACTCGTAGTCCATAAGCCTGGAGGTCCACACATTCCTACCAAGACTGGTTCAAACATGTTGAAGAATAGGTGTTATCCATCCACATATCCTTAGTTGAGGCGCCAACGTTTCCCTCGACATCCAATGTAGTTCTTGAAACTTCATCAATTGCTTGAGAAATGGCCTTAGGGAACAAGGCTTCCTTTGAAAAAGTGTAGGGAATAGGGAGTCATCTTGCATGACTGTGCAGATATGTGGGTAAACTCCCAAACATAAAAAAACTCATCTCCTCCCCAAGATCCGGGTAGTGTCTTGCCTAGTGAAAAATGAGTTACGAGGATTTTTTTCACGTATCAAATTGCCGGGTGGCGGATGAGTGAACTCTTGGTTCTCCCGGCCTTGAACGTATTGGATCCTATGACGTTCCAAATAAGTGAAATCTTGTCCGGTGTATCTTTGAATGTGTCCAAATGACGGAAATACATAAAGAACTTCCAATTCCTTGAAAGTGACCTTGGGAGTTCTCCCGTTGAGGTCTTTGGAAGTTATGAACCCTCCCTTGCTCGGGTCATACCCCATTTCTTCTTAATATACTACCTCCAGCGAGGCTAGGAACATGCAAGTAGGTTGTTGGTAAGCTACAAAGTCTATTTCAAGCACGCTCCGTATCCTCATGTATCCGAGAATGTTTTTGACTTGCTCGAGGATCCCGAGGTTCCCCAAAATTTCCTTATCCGGGAAAGTAGATTCCGTGAACTTGGCTTGCATTATCGTTTGGTAAATGTCGTTGACCGAAGGTTCGCTTGAACTACTTGGTGCTCCTCTTGATATTTTGATTCTACAAAAGAGAAGAATGTAACTTAGAACGGTTAAAAGTGTGCCACAAAAACTTAACTAGACCAATCTCCATTCAAAATATTCACACTAAAGGTTTTGCATCAAAGGTTTATCAAGATTCACCAATTCTCGGTTAAACACATTCTCAATTCCACTTTAATCTCAAAATTCGTGATCAGTTTGTGGAAACAATGAAATTTTTACCCAATTTGGCACATAATCCTAATTCAACCATTTGTAAATTCCTTAATTTCATGATTCCCAAACTTCAATCAACCATAAACAATCAAATTCCCCCAAACTTAGCCCAAATTTGCTCAAGAACCCTAATTCCCAAAATTTGCAAAACCATGAAATTGAAGCTCAATCAAACAAGAAAAAGGCAATGTGATTGATTCCCAAAGTTTCTAAGCCTAATCAACAAGTTTCAATCCTAAAATCAAAGAAATTGCAATTTTCGTTTTGGGTGAATAGTGATTTTCAAAAATTTTAGGGTTTAGAGACATACCTTGGATTGATTGAAATGAAATTGAGAGACAGAGGTGATATGGGCAAGAGAAATCTGAAACTTTTCAAAAGAAAGCTTGAAAATCGGTTGAAAATCGGTTGAAAAACGGATTCAAATTGAAAAAATTTAGGGTTTTTGAGAGTGGAAATCGCAAAAGTGGAGAAGATGAACTGAAAAATCGGGGTTCTTTTGATAAGATTTTACCTGTACCGATTTGTGAAAATCGGTACGTTAAACCGATATGTAGTTTTAAAGCATGTACCGGTTTGTGCAAACCAGTACATTAAACCGATATGAGAGTTTAAAGTGTGTACCGGTTTGGACAAACCAGTACACCTTACCAATGGTTAGTCCCTGTCCGATTTTGTGACCTCGTATCGGTCTAGCTAGACCGATACATTAAATCGATATTGCCTGATTTTTCTTGTATCGGTCTGTCGTGAACGATACAGCTCTGTTTTCGTTTTGAAACTTCCAAATCTACATAAATCAACACTCAAACTTCCCCAAATGTTAGTTCACCCAAAAACATGCCTAAACAAGTGCAAAAACTAAAATAAAAAGGATATATACAAAGGAGAACATGAGATTGCCTCTCAAGTGCGCTCGTTTAAAGTCACTAAGCTTGACTCGCCGCTCTTTTAGGCTTGTGGTGGTTCGGAAAGAGACATGAAATCTCTTTCCTTGACGACTTCGCTTGCTAAATAGCGCTTCACCCTCTATCCATTGACCGTGAACTCTTTCTCGTCTTTCTCGAAGAGAACAATTGCACCATATAGACGGATTTCCTTAATTGTGAAAGGGCCCGACCATCTTGATTTTAGTTTTCTGGGAAAAAGCTTCAGCCTTGAGTTGTATAGCAATACCAAATCACCAACTTTCAATTCCTTTGTGATGATTTTCTTGTCATGGAAGGTTTTGGTCTTCTCTTTATAGATCTTAGCATTCTCATATGCTTCAAGCCTTATCTCATCTAACTCACCAAGTTGGAACTCTCTCTTCTCTTTGGCACTTTTGATATCAAAGTTGAGCAATTTGACAGCCCACATAACCTTGTATTCTAGCTTAATCGGGAGATAGCAAGCCTTGCCATAAAGAAGGTTAAACGGGGTTGTGCCTAGTGGAGTCTTGAATGCGGTTCTATATACCCACAATGCATCATCCAACTTAATGGACCACTCTTTCCTAGTTGTGCCAACTGTCTTTTCAAGTATGGCCTTGATTTGCTTGTTGGAGATTTCAACTTGGCCGCTTGTTTGAGGATGGTAAGGTGTGGCTACCTTGTGCTTAACTCCATATTTCCTTAATAAGCTTTCGAAAACTTTATTGATGAAGTGTGATCCCCCATCACTAATGACAACCTTTAGGACTCCAAATCTTGGAAATATGATACTCTTTAACATTCTCAACACTACTTTGGCATCTTTGGTAGGGCTTGCAATAGCTTCCACCCATTTTGACACATAGTCGACTGCTACTAAGATGTAGCTATTTCCATAGGAAGATGGAAACGGTCCCATAAAGTCGATCCCCCAGACATCAAAGATTTCTACTTCCATGATCGGGTTTTGGGGCATTTCATTCCTTTTTCCAATATTTCCCGCCCTTTGACATGAATCACATCGCAAGATGAAATTTTGAGCGTCTTTAAACATGGTAGGCCACCAAAAACCAGCTTGTAGAACCTTAAATACCATCTTGAAAGTAGCAAAATGCCCACCATATGTTGATCCATGGCAATGTTGGAGGATTCCCTCAACTTCTTCTTCAGCAACACATCGCCTATAAAGTCCATCCTTATTTAAGGTGTAGAGATATGTCTCATCCAAAAAATATCTTGTGACTTCTTTGAGGAACCTTTTCTTTTGGTACCCTTCTAAACCATGCGGTTCTTTCTCACAAACCAAGTAATTAACGATGTCGGCAT
This sequence comes from Iberis pinnata, assembly GCA_900406425.1. Taxonomy (NCBI): domain Eukaryota; kingdom Viridiplantae; phylum Streptophyta; class Magnoliopsida; order Brassicales; family Brassicaceae; genus Iberis; species Iberis pinnata. The sequence goes on from OVBE01001131.1 coordinate 28,796, forward strand.
ACCAAGGTTCGTTCCATCCGGCAACGACTACTTCTCCAAGAGTATAACCCAGAATTATGACCTTGTTCAACTTGTTGATTTGTGTCGCCAAGTTCATCAATTTCTCCTCAAGCAATGAGTCATCAATAGGGATCTTGTCCTCGATTCTCAACCTTGAGAGATGATCGGCAACTCCATTCTCAACACCTTTCTTGTCTTTGATCTCAAGATCAAACTCTTGTAACAATAGGATCCACCTCAGAAGTCTCGATTTAGCATCTTTCTTGGCTAGCAAATGTCTTAACACAGCATGGTCGGTGTAGAAAATGACCTTAAAACCCACCAAGTAAGATCTAAACTTCTCAAATGCAAAGACAATTGTAAGCAATTCCTTCTCAGTTGTAACATACTTCACTTTGGTATCATCCAATGTCTTGCTTGCATAGTAGATAACATGAAGCTTCTAGTCCTTTCTTTGTCCAAGAACCGCTCCTACAGCATAGTCACTTGCATTGCACATGATCTCATACGGCAAATCCCAATCGGGTGGTTGAACTATTGGGGCACTTATCAACTCCTTATTGATATTGTTGAAGGATTCAAGACATGCATCATCAAAGTTGAAATCCACTTCCTTGCATAAGAGTCTTGTCAAAGGCCTAGCAATTTTAGAGAAGTCATTGATAAACGTCCTGTAGAAACCAGCATGTCCTAAAACTTCTAATCCCCTTTACCAAATTTGGTGCTCCAAGACTAATCATAACATCTATCTTCGCCTTATCCACCTCAGTACCATTCTCCGAGATTCGATGACCCAAGACTATACCATCTCTGACCATGAAGTGACATTTTTCCCAACTGAGAACCAAATGGGTCTCTTCACACCTCTTAAGCACCATGCATAGATTATCTAAACACACACCAAAAGAAGAACCATAGACCGAAAATTCATCCATAAACACTTCAACTACATCCTCAATAAAATCAGAAAATATGGACATCATGCAACGTTGAAATGTGGCTGGAGCATTACATAGCCCAAATGTCATTCTTTGGTAAGAGAAGGTACCGTAAGGGCAAGTAAATATGGTCTTTTCTTGGTCTTGGGGATGAATGGGTATTTGGAAATCCATAATACCCATCCAAGAAACAGTAGTATGGGTGGTTTGCCAATCTTTCTAGCATTTGATCAATGAAAGGTAGGGGAAATAGTCTTTTCTAGTTGCGGTGTTAAGTTTTCGATAATCAATGCACATTCTATGTCTGGTTATGGTTCGGGTGGGGATTAATTCATCATTTTCATTTTTCACTACGGTTATACCACCCTTTTTCGGAACAACGTGAACCGGAGATATCAAAGTGTTATTCGAGATTGGGTATATAATACTGGCATCAAGGAGTTTTAAGATTTCTTTTTGAACCACTTCTTTTAAATTCGGGTTTAATCTATGTTGATGCTCAATAGAAGAAATTGACTCATTCTCTATATGGATTCTATGCGTGCACAAAGTTGGTGAATTTCCTTTAATATCATCTAAAGAGTAATCTATTGCTCTCATATATTTCCTCAATTCATTCACCAAATCAACAATCTCATCAACACTCAAATCATCATTGACAATCATCGGGTACGTAGAGTTAGAGCCATTAAATACATACTGGAGACTTTTAGGTAAAGGTTTGAGTTCTACCTTTGGAGCTTTGAGCTCACTCCAGTCCTCGGTTAGGCTAGACTTACCATTGTTAACTTCATTTTCGAGGGCAAGTGAGTTGATGCAAGCTTGTCTCAAATGAGAAGCATCTTCAAACTTCACATCTTCTTCTAAGATCTCATGAGAATCAAGTCTTTCACTTATCCTTTCAACTTTGGCATTGAGAGCTCTTTTCTCATTAGGCTCAATAGTTAAGGCCAGTTGTAAGGTATCTTCAATAGCTAGCTCCTCCAAGTACTCATTGGCAAGATCATCCATAGTCTCTATATAGAAGACTTGACCATTAATGGTCAGTTTCTTCATGATCTCCTTGATGTCATATTGTTGCACATGATTTTTTCCCAACTGCAAGTCAATCTTTCCATTCCTAACATCAATGATGGCTCCAGCGGTTGCTAAGAATGTCCTACCAAAGATGAGCGGATCTCTTGATTCTTCCTCCATCTCCAAGACTACAAATTTGGTTGGGATTGCGGTGTTCTCTAGTCTCACCGGGAGATCTTCCAAAATTCCAATTAGTACTCTTACGGATCTATGGGCCAGCACCAAAGAGATCCTACAAGATTTGAATTAAAAGAAGCCAAGTTTCTTAGCAATTGAGTAAGTAATTAAGCTAACACTAGCTCCTAGATCACATAACCATCTATCAAAGGTAAAAGGTCCTAGAGCACAAGGAAGAGTAAAACTCCATGGATCTTCAAGTTTCTTTGGAGAGTTGTCTTGGTTTATTATTTCACTACACTCCTTTGAGAGAATGACCATTCCTTCCAAGGTTTTAAGCTTTTTCTTGATTGCATCTTTCAAAAACTTTCTATAATGGGGGAACAAGCATGAAAGCATCAATGATTGACATAGCGATTTGAAGTTCTTTCATTTGCTCTTCAAATTGAGTTCTATACTTCTCCATTAGTTGCTTCTTGAAGCACCCAGGAATGAAAGTTTTGGTTCATAAGGAGGTGACTCATAAACTAGTTCTTTTCGTGTATAGTCTTCACATTTGTCTTGTCCTTTACCCTTGAAGTGAATCACTTTCTCTTGAGTTGGTTTCTCTACCACAATCTCTTCACATGAGTCTTCATCATTCTCAAAGGAAATAACCTTCCCCCATCTTGAATCTTATTGTCCTCAAAAAGAACTCTTGGTGGAAACTCCTTGCCACTTCTAAGTGTGATGGCATTAATTTATTCCTTGGGGTTGGTTTCGGATTTTCCCGGAAGTTGGCTCATTGGTCGTGAGAAGCCATGCTTTCAATCTTGGAATTTAAGTCATCCATTCTAGCGGTGATGTCTTTCTTGAAAAATCCAAGAACAATGGCGGTTTTCCCTTGTCCTTCGAGAAGTTGCCTCAAAAATTGGTTCGTTTGATCATAAGCATTGGAGTTAGAAGAACTCCCTTGAGGTTGTTGTTGAGGAACTTGAGGATTGGAGAAACCCGGTGGCTTGGTGAAGTATTGGGGTTTTGGTTGGAAACCTCCTTGATTGTTGAATTGAAGCTTAGGATGAAAACCTTGTTGTGGTTGTTGCTTTGGAGGATAGTGTTCATCTTGTGGGTTAGCAACATTGGGTTTGCGGTATGAAAGACCGAGGTTTTGTTGGTAGTTTTTGTACCCTTGGTTTTAACCTTGATTACCCACATAAGCTAATTCATCTTGAGTGCCTTGTTCTTGAGGTTGGTAGTCCTCTTGAGCATCTCCAATGAAGTTGACAGCTCCTTGTTGAGAAATGATGAACTTGTCAAGCTTTTCTTCTAAAGATTTGAATTCTTTTTTGTAGTCCTTATCACTAGCAACAGCTCTAACCGAACGGTCATAGTCCTCACCATAATTGTTATCGCTTTGTGCCAATTTCTCAACAAGCAATAAACCATCGGCTTCGGTTTGACTAAAGAAGTTCCCTTGACTAGCAGTGTCAAGCATCATCTGGTACTTACGGGAAAGTCCGCGATAGAGAGTACTAAGTAGGCTCTCACCCGAGAATCCGTGATGTGGAAATTGGATAGTGTATCCCTTAAAACATTCCCAAGCTTCCCCAAGAGATTCAATTCCGCGTTGTATAAAACTTGAGATTTCGTTCCGTAGTCTCGCGGTTCGGGAGGTTGAAAAGAACTTGGTGAGAAACGCTTTCTTGCAAGCATCCTAAGTTTCAACCGAGTCGGTAGGAACGTTTTTCTCCCAAGAGTGGGCCTTCTTGCCTAAGGAGAAAGGAAACAAACGCATCTTAAACACGTCTTCGGTCACACCATTGATCTTCACCGTGCACTATAAGAAATATGAGTTCTTATGACATATTATTTCGTCACAATATAAGATTTTTCGTCACAATAAAATCATTGTTACGGATTTTTGATTATTTGTGAACAGTCATAATATGATCGTCACAAATCTTGTTTGGTCACAAAAACGTCACATGGCTTGTAACCATTTTGTCTTAAGTTGTGACTGTTTAATATAGTAACTAGTTTGTCACAAAAAATGACAACATAAAAATGCAACATGTCACAATTAGCAACTAAACGTAACGTCTCAACATCGTAACATTAGGTGACTCTAAAAATGTAAAAAATTTGTTACTGTTACCAACTAAACATAACATCTCAATACTGTATAGCTACGTGACTCTAAAAATGTATCGATTGTATTAATAATTATGACAAAACGTATCGATTGGTTATAAAAACACCAAAAATTCGTTGCCAGCAAGTTTTATTTTGTAATTGTATATATTAGAGTCTCAAGTTTGTCGCTCAAAATTTTTTGATATTAAATTAGTTACTTGTACACACAATCACATATACTATTCTCAAAATTACTTAACAACTAATACATACAAATCTTTAAACCAAAAAAATAAAGGACTAATTGTTGTTAACAGGTGAGAACTGGAGAGATTTGTTGATGAGATCTTGACTCCTCACCTCTACTCGGATTTTTCGCCATGTTCTCCTTCCTCTTATTATGTACTTACTAGTCCACCATCAATCTTCTTCTCTAAAATATCACCATTTATTTTTTCTTCACTCGTTAAATAGACCAAGCTGTGTGCAATGTTGTTTTTTGTGAATATGATACCACCATTAAAAGAATGTGACTGGAAAATCTATAAGAATAGGACATGGTACCAATAAGATTATAAACTTCAATCATAAATAAATAAATTATCGCATAGAAGAAACAAAAAAGACTAAACGATTAAGGATGATAATAATCAAACCTTGAAACTGAAACAAGTTTCTAATGGAGAAGTCAGATTTAGAGAAACTTGAGAGGCTAAGGTTTTGACGGCTTATAAAAAAAGATCCTTAATATATAGATTAAAAATTAGGGCGTATAGCCTGTTAGAATTTAATTGGATCCCTCTAACAATTTACCAAATTTTTAGGCGCTGTAAATTTTTTTTGCTTACCGCCTTTTCCTCCCAAAAGTTTTACAAATCATATCCCTAAATTTGTGGGATATCCGTTTCCAATATATATGAAGATAAATAAATTATTTCTTCAAATTTTTATAGAAAAACAACATTCAAATAAAAATTCCTTTAGAATAACCACTTGCTAAACTCCATATCAATATTAACAAAATTATTCGGCCGGATAAGTCTCAGTCCCTCACACTCTCATAAACTCATCAAGTCTAGACAAAAAAAAAGATTCCTTTTTATTTGTAAATTAATAAAAATTATTTAATAAGAATAATGAAATATAATATTGAATTCACCACAATTATGCAAATACTCTTTTAGAGAAACACCTAATACGCATTCATACTCTTTTGGAGAAACAAAAAATACTTAGATAACAAAGTATGAAGTTATTTTCCTTTAACTTTCCAAGATTTTTACAATTTAGTGATTATTCCAACGTTAACATACACATTTTCGTTATAATCTATTACTAAAAAATTGAGACGACACCTATGGTCACTATGTCATGTATTTTGTTATTGTAAATATTTTAGACACAAATTTGTCACTAAATGTGACAACGTTTGATAAAAAAAAATGTAACAACGTTCCACTACTATTTAAAAAGTCACAATATTGTGACGAAAAGTTTACGAATTTGTGACCAAAAATGTTTAGTCACAAAATAGTATCCACATCGTCACAAATTTGTGACATATAAATTATGTCACAAAAGTTAGTCACAATATGAACATTTTCTTGTAGTTACACCACATGTCAAAGTTATCCAGGTAGTCCAAAGGATATTCATTAGGCAATTCATGAAACTTTAAATTTTGGACCATATTGATGAGGCTAGATTTTATTTCAAAATTGTTGTTGGCGATCGGTGGTGGACGAATGCCGGTGCGTTGAGCATGGCGATTCGGGGCATCGTTCGTTCTAATGGTGCGTGGTCGGTTGTTGTTACCACCACCATTGTCATCTTCATTGTTGGCATGTGGGTTTTCCATTTCCAAATCCAAACGTTGAATGTGAGCAAGACTCTCTTGTGCTCTTTGTTCCCGAGTGTATTGACGTTCGAGCGCACGAATGTCTTCAACTAATGGAATGAGATTTGTAGGTCCTATTCATCTCAGGTTCATACACTTGTAGTGCACAAACAAAGAAAAATAGAGATATAAGTAAAGTAAAGAAAGTGAACTTAGTCCCAAAAAAATTCAAAGTACTAATGGTTAAAACAATCATAAAAAAGGCAATGGCGCCAATTTGATAAACATAAATTTTGCCTAAGCAATGTCTAAACAAATAACTTAAGTCTATTATGTCATTATAATACTTAAGAATCAATCCAAATACAGGGGGTTTAACACACTAATCCTATATGAATCTTATCTAGTCTAAGCCATTAAGATTTATTGGATTCAAACATCAAACATACTTAAAATAGAAAGTCAACAGAAATTCAAAAGTCAACTTAAATCAACAAAAGTCAACAAAAATTAAAAATCAATTTTCAAAGATTAAAAGGGTAAGCAAATGGCATAGGTTATTGATTTGGTCAATTAAGTAACTTCACATGATGTTCAATACTAACTATTAAGCTAATCTTTGATCTAAGATTCCTTTAATTAGACTAGTCTATTCTCATGGCACTAATCCATTTCCTAATCATGCAACTAAAACAATCTATTGGATAATTACACAATCAAGAAGCCTTAAGTTCTAATCTATGATCAACCACTAAACTAACTAACACAAATCTCTTTGGTTAGGCCTCGTTTAGAAATCAATAATTGGTTCCGACATTTCATCGAACACCTTTTGGGCACAACTCAACCTATGATCTAGATTCAATTTATCAAGCTAAATCTAGCATTAAGAACATTATCTACTTGAGTATTAATGGAAACTAAGCCCTAAACATCATGATTCATTACCTAATCAACCTAATCTATCTTACCATTTGCTTAAAAGGAACTACTCACTATCCATTGGATAAACACAAAATCCAACAATATAAGTGTGTTTTTCCATAGATATAAAGAAGGTTCGAAGAAGCGAAACAATTAAAAGCAACCAATTAAACTCAAAAATAAGCAAGGATCAAAGTATTACAAGTGGTTTTTAAGGAAATTAAAAGCAAAACATAAAAGATACCTAAAAATTAGGTAAAAGAGTTTAAATAGTGTTCCAAAAAGGTATTGGGTTAACCCATAAATATTTGGGTTAACCCAATTAGAGTTGGCTTTAAACCAAAAAAGGTAAGTCCAAGTTTGACTTTTCCAGCGCGTATCGGTTTGTGCTAACCGATGCACCAAACCGATATTGAGTTTCTTCGTCTGTATCGGTTTGAGCAAACCGGTACACTATACCCCTGCTTAGTCCCTGTCCGTTTTCGCACATCGTCTCGGTCTAGCTAGACCGATACATTAAATCGTTGCATGCTCTATTTCTCCTGTACGATTTAGACAAACCGGTACATTAAACCGGTACACCTCTGTTTTCCATCTTTTTGCACATTTTTAGCTCCTTCAATCATCGTTTCCGGTTTTTCCGCTGCTAACACATGTACAAATGAAATACAAATGTATGCTGACTAGCCTAAATGCACTTAAATCTACCTAAAATGAATGCAAAATAAGAATAAAAACATGCTAAAAACATAATATAACAAAGACCTACACATAACACTAGAATACTAGAGAAAGAGAAAAAGAATTGTTACACACAGGTGCAATAAATCAAAAGGTTATTACAGTTTTTCATTAGCGAATTTTACATAATACCATATTGTTCCAAATTTTTATACAAAATACCACACAATTGATTTGTCCTATATAACATAATGATGGTACTATTGGCATGTATTAATTGACGATTAAGCCCCTGCACGAAATAGTGTGTAATTTTGGCAGGGTTTTCCCAAGTAAGAAAGTACATTTATTACACTTAATGATGATATGATGTGTTTATTTAAGAAAAAAATTAAATCCTAGATTAAATTATGGAGTCTCGCCATTAATTTCAGTTTGGTAGAGATTTCTTCACCTGCGATGAGGATTGAAGAAGGTAATGACATTAACTTACCAAATGTTTTTTAAAAAAATATTTTGGTGCTGTTTTTTTTTTAATTTACGTTGCAATAAATCGTAATGGACCAGTTATGGAATAGGTAATGGACGGGAAAATTGGGCATACACTTTGAAGTATTTGATTAGGATTTTGGTCTTGAACTACTTGAAGCCAAGTAATAAACATGCTTGTTTTTTGTTTTAGACAATCAGGTACTTTGAAACACTTCATCCCAGACACTAAGTCTGCAAATTGAGGATTCACGTCAAAGTCACTATGTGACTCGGCCAATCAGTCTATTTTTAAGCTTTGGCCGTTTTTATGTCAATATTCATGGGAGGTTCGATTAGTTTCATTAAGTCATAGGTAAAATAGACACTAAATGATGCATTGGAAGAAAATAATGATTTTATTAACTTAAACAAGATTTAATACAACTTGTTTATTTTCGCTATAAAGTCTATGACAAGCCAATACATATTGATCTTATTACTACCAAATCTTGTACACCATTCTTCCTTCCGGCCTTCAGTCTCACGCTACGCCACATCCTTCCCGAATTTCCCTTTAGTCCCTGAAACATAAGAGGCATAAGTAATCCAACAATTACTTAGTTAGGCAATTTAGATTGCTTTAATCGTTTAAGTTAAGTTTTAGTCCGTTTTAGTTTAGTTAATCAAATTCCCGGATTTCCAGACAGTCCATTGATCCAACCAAGGGTCTTGGCCGAACTGGGTAAGTTCTGGCGGAATCACCCGTTTCCTAGACAACTCGTGCCATCCGCCTCACCTTGAGTTCGGCCCAATTGACTATCCTGAAACCTGTATCTTTTAGTTGTTCTATCAGTTTTGATGTATATATGTGACCATGCAGAGATATTGAATGCGCATGACCAACTGCACGGGTCTTCACTCACAGACTTAGCCGTTTGGAGTGCTAGATTCGCCGGATTGGCTAAGAGATGGAGCCTTGGCCGAAGCCACGGTCCGATTGCACTCACCTTAGTCTTATGCGGTGAATTCTGCATCGAACCCGCCATTTTCCCACTCAGACTGATTCGACTCGCGATCTACCCGTTCCAATCTCCAATCACACCTATCTCTTCCAACCGTTCAATGCTTTAGTTGTTTTTCATAGATTTGTGTGTGTGTGTCTGTATGCGCGGAAATGAGGCCAAGGTACTCTATTTATAGATTTTGACCCATAACCGTCTAAAATCGCAGAGCCACTTTTGCCTATTCGAATTGGCACGATTTTCCCGAATAGGTGCAAGTTTGCATAACCGCCCAACCGCCAACTGTCCAGCTAGTGTTCATTTTACTTAGCTGGCCTAACACAGCTTGAGCTAGACTGAACCGAATTAAGCTAAGTTGAGCTACAATACATGTAATCTAGATGTCTTTGCTCAATACTTCAGCTTTCTCGAGCTAGACCCGAGCCATTGAGCTAGCCCGCGGTCTTTACTTAGCCATTTGAACTTTCTATGTTCCATGGCTAAGTCCGACATTCGGATTCCCCCTTTTTAAGCCAAGTTTCCTTAGCCCAAAACCTAATGCTAAGTTCTGGCTCGAACCATCGAACTTTCGTAAGTTTGGGGATGTTACAAGTCTCCCCCACTTGATTCATCCTCGAATCCAAGCTTAGACGTCCTTATGGCCAAATGACCCGATTCCCTACTTTTTTGTTCCTTAGCAATACAACCAACCATCCCCAAATAGCTAAGTAACAAAAAGATAGGGCTTCAAACATCATTTTCTTCAAACCATTTCGGAAACTCAACCTTCATTCTGGTTTCTGTTTCCCACGTTTCTTCTTCTGTTCCATCATAATCCCAAACCACTTTAACCATTCGAACTACCTTTCTCCTGGTTTGCTTTTCCATCCGATCCATAATCCGAACCGGTTTAGCTTCCACAGTTAAGTTCTGCCTTAGAGTATTTTGGCGTTTCTGGGACAATCTTATCTTGTTCTCGCAAGCATTTCCTTAGTTGCGATACATGGAACACATTGTGGAATGCATCTATTTCCGCATGCAAGTCCAACTTGTATGCTACTGCTCCAACCCGTTCCAAATCTGGTAAGGTCATAAGTATCTTGGGCTTAACTTCCCACTCGAAAAAGTTCTGGCCCTTTGAAGGTGATCATCTTCAAGTAGACTAATTCGCCTACTGAAAATTCAATGTCCTTCTTGCGCTTATCGGCATAACTCTTTTGCCTATCTTGCGCTTCTTTCATCTTGACCCTTAGAAATTTTATCATTTCTGTGGTTTATTCCACAATTTCTGGACCCATCAGACTTTTCACCCCCACTAGGATCCAGCATATCGGCGTTCTGCAAGGACGTCCAGACAAAGCTTCATATGGGGACATTCTAATGCTTGCTTGGAAATTGTTGTTGTAGGAGAATTTGGCCAAAGGCAGATACTTCTCTTACAAACCATTCCAATCTAGCACACAAACCCGCAACATATCCTCCAGCATTTGAATAGTCTTTTCCGACTGTCCATCTGTTTGCGGGTGATATGTAGTACTCATGTTCACTCTCGTTCCTAAGGCTTTTTGGAAAGCCTTTTAGAAGTGAGATGTGAATTTTGAGTCCTTTTTCGAAATGATGCTTGCTGGAATACCATGAAGTCTTATGATCTCATCAATATACTTCGCCGCAATCACCTCGGCACCATCTGTATCATTGTCGGGGCTGTTAAAAACAGTTAGAATCATGAAAACGCAGAAAAGTGCGA
>OVBE01001132.1:0-39689 GCA_900406425.1 Iberis pinnata
TCCATAAATTGATTAAAAAATTAATTATGAAAAATAAATATCTAGAAAATATTATTACATTTATTAATTATATATAATAAATGATTTGTCTAAAATTAACTACAAAGATAAGATAGTAATCTTATTGTATGAAAGTACCTAAATACCAATGAATTTAAAAGACACCTTATTTCCAAATTACCTAACATAAAAGTGTTCATTTAGCAAATTTTTTCTATATTAAACTCTAAATCATATTTTAAATTTTAAAATAAAAAATCACTTTCAATGATAACTAATTAACAAATAACTCAAGTTATTAAAAAATTATATACATATAATACTATTTTAACAATATGAATAAAACAATATAGAAAAAGACAACCTCTCTAGTTTGTCTAAAAAAACTTCTTTGAGCCAATTAACAGTTGAAACTTATATTCCTGAAAAGGGCCAAAGATCAAGGCCCACTTAGAATCGGAGGATCCATGATCCGATTACATTATCCGGAGCGAAGTTTATTTAAAACTTAAAAGTGAGAGAGATAGACCTATTTCATTGCTGCTCCATTTTCTTATCCGGAAAATCCATCCCTTCACTTATGTTAGTTTCGTAATCCTTAACCCTTTTCATTGTTTCAGCAGTACAGTTTATATGTTACTTTGTTCAAACTCTTTCTGATTATTTCTATGGCTTCTTCTTTAGATTTATGGATGATTCTTTCTTTCTTTCTTCTCTAATTTGTATAATTGTCTGTATTTGAAGTTAAACAATGGCATCAACTTTTACTGCAACGTCTTCCATTGGTTCAATGCTTGCTCCAAATGCTCACAAATTGGATAATAACAAGTTATATTCAAGCTTAAGACCCAGAAGATCCTGTCCTGCAATTGTTTGTGCAGCCAAGGAATTGCATTTTAACCAAGATGGAACTACCATAAGGAAACTTCAAGTCAGTATCTTTTTGTAATTGTTTCCGTTTGTTTCTATCTGGTTTCTGATTCTGTGTTTGTACTTGTACTAGGCTGGTGTTAACAAGCTCGCAGACTTAGTTGGTGTTACACTTGGACCCAAAGGCAGAAATGTTGTTCTTGAGAGCAAATATGGATCACCAAGAATTGTTAATGATGGTGTCACTGTTGCTAGGGAGGTATGGACTTGTTATTCATTTGGTAATTTCATTCAAACGAGTCTTGTAATTTCTTACTTTCTCATGTAGGTTGAGTTGGAAGATCCTGTTGAGAACATTGGTGCTAAGCTTGTGAGGCAAGCAGCTGCTAAGACCAATGATTTGGCTGGTGATGGTACCACAACATCTGTGGTTCTTGCACAAGGTTTTATTGCTGAGGGTGTCAAGGTTTGTTTAACATATTCTTCTTCTTTCAGCTTTCTCTCTCTGGTGAAACTCTTAAAATTTGTATCATTCAGGTTGTTGCTGCTGGTGCAAACCCTGTATTGATCACTAGAGGTATTGAGAAGACTGCAAAGGCTTTGGTTGCTGAGCTCAAGAAAATGTCTAAGGAGGTTAGAAATCTACTGAAACCTCCTTCTTTTCGTAACAAAAAGGTACTTAAAGTAAGTCATGTCGATTTAGGTTGAAGACAGTGAGCTTGCAGATGTGGCAGCTGTTAGTGCGGGTAACAATGAAGAAATTGGAAGTATGATTGCTGAAGCAATGAGCAGAGTAGGCAGGAAGGGTGTGGTGACACTTGAGGAGGGTAGAAGTGCTGAGAACGCACTCTACGTTGTGGAAGGAATGCAATTTGATCGCGGTTATATTTCTCCTTACTTTGTGACAGATAGCGAGAAAATGTCAGTTGAGTTCGACAACTGCAAGGTAATTGTTTCTTCTCTTTTTTTTAATTACACGGATAAGTTATGTAAGGATCTATTTGTATTATTGCAGTTGCTTCTTGTTGACAAGAAAATTACCAATGCAAGGGATCTTGTTGGTGTTTTGGAGGATGCAATTAGAGGAGGATACCCAATTTTAATAATTGCAGAAGACATTGAGCAAGAGGCTTTAGCCACTCTTGTTGTTAACAAGCTTAGAGGCACACTCAAGATTGCAGCTCTCAAAGCTCCAGGATTTGGAGAGCGCAAGAGCCAATACCTTGACGATATTGCCATTTTAACTGGAGGTATGTTCTTTCTTTGTGCGTTTAGGATTGGTTTTAATATTTGTATAACGTTTTTATCTGCGCTTGCAGCAACTGTAATTAGAGAGGAAGTTGGTCTTTCACTTGAAAAAGCTGGAAAAGAGGTTCTTGGTAATGCTGCCAAGGTTGTCCTCACAAAGGAGACTTCAACCATTGTGGGTGATGGTAGCACACAGGACGCAGTGCAAAAGCGTGTTACACAGATTAAGAATCTTATTGAGGTAGTAACTTGTAGTTGAAGAGGAGAGCAAGTGTGAGATCTCTACTACTTTTTGTCGATAGCATATGAAATGTGGTTTGTCATTTGTGTAGCAAGCGGAGCAAGATTATGAGAAGGAAAAACTGAATGAGAGAATAGCAAAGCTCTCAGGCGGAGTTGCTGTGATTCAGGTTAATTACAAACCTCCTCTGCTACCCTTTGTCTGTTTCGAAGATATTAAGTAAAGCTCTTTTGTATTGGTTAAAAGGTTGGAGCACAAACTGAGACTGAACTCAAGGAGAAGAAGCTGAGAGTGGAAGATGCTCTTAACGCCACAAAGGTAACTTTTTGTTTATGAGGCTTTAGAAGCGTGATATATGCATATTCATGAACTATTTTTTCAGGCTGCTGTAGAGGAAGGTATTGTTGTTGGTGGTGGTTGCACTCTGCTTAGACTTGCTTCTAAGGTTGATGCCATTAAAAGCACCCTTGAAAATGATGAAGAGAAGGTAAAATCAATCAAGCCTTTTTAGAGTTTCTAACTCCTAGAACCCTCAATGTATCTAAATTCTCTTACTTCAGGTTGGAGCGGATATCGTGAAAAGAGCATTGAGTTACCCTCTGAAACTGATTGCCAAGAATGCTGGAGTCAATGGAAGCGTAGTTAGCGAGAAGGTAATGTAGCAGAAAAGAAAGCCTCCACACTCTTTGTGCTGGTGATGTAAATCAGAGCCTTGTTTTATATCAATTGGCAGGTGCTTTCTAACGAGAATGTAAAATTCGGTTACAATGCTGCCACTGGCAAGTATGAGGATTTAATGGCTGCAGGAATCATCGATCCAACTAAAGTCAGTTTTGTTTTTGTGTGGTTTTTTTGCATACATAAACCAATCTAATTTCGCACTGTTTAACTCAAATTAGGTTGTGAGGTGTTGCTTGGAACACGCAGCTTCAGTTGCAAAGACATTTTTGATGTCAGACTGTGTAGTTGTGGAGATCAAGGAACCAGAGCCAGCTCCAGTAGGCAACCCAATGGACAACTCAGGTATGTTTTGAATCTCCTCTCTTGTTAAGATCCATTGAACATATATCACTGATTGATTCTCTTTTGTTTCAGGATATGGATACTGAGGAGAATATATATTCCAGAAATTTGTAATAGATGAGTGACAAAATGTAATGATTTTGAACTAGAGAATGTTCCTGAAATTTTGAATCAATCATGGGTTGCTCAATATATACATACATTCACAGATTGATTGAACATCGCCAAGTAGAGCAAGTAAATACGTTGAAATTTTTGACGGGTTTTTAACCCTTATACGACGATTGTATAACACCTAATTTACATCGTTAGAAACTTTCAACAAAATACCAACTAATTTTTTCTTCAAACATTTCTAATGAAATACCTCTGATTTTTTTTTTTTTTTTTTTTTTTTTACATCGGTAGGTACCCCAAACTTTATATCCAATTTATTTTCCCCAAACTTCTTAACTCTTAATATACAACTCAAACTTAATCTCCTGAACTTTTCGACCTCCTCGTATTAACACATACTCGATTAATTAGTTCAATTTACGATTTAAATTTAGCGTTTGCAAATCCTGATCCCTGCTATAGACTTAGGGTTCTACTACAAACTTAGGATTTCTGGAGAAAGTCATGAGTCAATTTAAGTCAAATATGAGATGAGATGGTGAAGAGAGATTGATGGTGATTGTTGAAGAAGGAGATATTGATTCTGATGGTAATGAAGCTAATGGTGATGAAGAAGAGGACATTCCTTGTAGGTTTGATTTAGAAAAATTGATGGTAGAACCAATAAGTTGGTTTTAGAGAATTCATTTTTTTACATGGTATGAGTTCAAGGAAGCTGTTTTACAGCATGTATTACAAACATGGAATAAGATTAGGCAAGAAATGTGGGAGAAGACGAAATTAAGCTACAAATGTGGAATGGAAGGATGCAAATGGCGTGTATATTGCTCATTTGACAAAATGAAACAAAAGTGGCTTGTGAAAACTAGGAACGAGATTTACACATGTACTCCAAATGGTAAATGTCAAATGTTCAAAATTCCAGTGATAGGACGGTTGTTCATGGACAAATTGAAAGTTGTGGATGATACTATGTCAGAGGAAATTCATAATCAAATTAAGGAGAACCGGAAGATAGTGAGCTCAAGGTATCAATGCCAAAGAGGAAGATAGTTGGCTCTAAAGTGGTTGGACAAAGAGTTTGAAAACCAATTAGCTCATCTTTAAGGATTTGTGAAGGAATTTTTGATCTCCAATGAGGGATCTACAACCTTCCTCGAGGCATTTCCAAAAGGAGCGGGAGTAGATGACAAACATCATCATTCTTCTTTTGTATGTGGATGACATGATCATCACTGGAAATGATTCTTTAGTGATGCAAGATTGTCAGAAAAATCTGCATAAGTAATTCACAATGAAATACATGGGCACATTACACTATTTCCTAGGTTGTCAAGCTCATTCAAATGCATAAGGGTTATTTTTATCTCAACAAAAGTATGATGAGGATCTCCTAAAAATAGCAGCTATGGACAATTGTCCCCCAAGCCTACTCCACTGCCAACACAACCAGACAGGGTTCCAAACCAAGACATTATGTTCCCAAATCCAACCTACTTCAAAAGCTTGGCTGGTAAACTCCAATACCTAACTCTCACTAGGCCTGACTCACAATAATTTGTCAACTATGTCTGTCAAAAGATGCATGCTTCATCTGTATCAAATGTTACTTATACGAAGAATCCTAAGATATGTGAAAGAAACATCTTCAATGGGCATATTCTTTCACATAAATACAAATTGTGTACTAAAGGCTTACAGTGATAGTGACTGGGCAAGTTGCAAGATAACTAGGAAATATACAGGGATTATTGTACTTTTCAGGAGACTAATATTCTATCCTAGTCCTCTACAAAGCAACCTACAGTGTCTAAGAGTTCTACAGAGGCAGAGTATCGTTCTTTATCAGATACAACTACTGAAATTAGGTGGATTTTCAAGATCCTTCACAAGCTTGGAGTTTCAATAATGAAGACTCGAAAATTGTTTGGTGATAACCTGTCTTCAATTTATCTCATTGCAGATCCTACATTACATGCAAGATCAAAGCATTTTTAGAATCATTATTATTTTGTCTAAGAAATAGTGGCTTTAGGATATTTGATTGTCAAACATGTACCTTCGCATTTTCATATTGTCAACATTTTCACTAAGTCCCTGCTCATTTGCAGTCACTACGTTACAAGTTTGGTGTTGTCTCCTTACCGACACCAATCTTGAGAGGAAATGATAGGCCAAAGCCTCCTTCTGTCCTAGAAGTTTCCCAAAACGACAAAGGAGACAAAACATTCAAAAATGGCCCAAGCCCAAAACATTCTCAAAGATAAAGAATCAGATATTAAAAGCCCAATGCAACAATCTTTTTCTCCAATGAGTAACAACAAAAAACAGAATATACACGCAGAAGAATTACGTGAAGAGCAATACATGATTCAAGATTTCAACCTCTAACAAATTCAGGTGTCTTGATTCACTCACCTTAGTAGATGATGACAAGTGTCAACGGATTAGATTTTCATGTTCTATTATAAATATGAAGCTTTGTAAAACTTTAACCTTTAATGAAATAGTTTTCAGCTGCCAAAAGCTTATCTCATTTTTTTTGGGTCTACAAAGCTTATCTTTCTTCTTCTACACTGCACTCATAGATAAAATATTACAATTTCTGTGTTTCTTTTTTTTATAAATTGGATTTTATATGTAAAAATAATTCGTTACAATTATTTTTTATTCCATGAACTAATAATTGTTACACTCTCCATAAATTATTAACTAGGCAATGATTTCGTCTCTCATACAATCTCGAAGTCTTATGTTTGCTACATCTGCACCCTCATATTCCACGATGCAACATTCCATTTTTCTCGCCTACAAACATTCCAATACGAGACAATTTTAGTTGAGATTATAAAAATGGACACACCGTAAAAATGTATAAAAGAACCTGTTTGGGGGTTTTGGGAGAGAAGATATTGATTGAAGCGAGAGAATCGGCAGAAATATTGGAACAAGAAGTCATGTTTCTTGGAAATTTTCTCGTATAAGAAGTAACAACTTGGTTCTTTTGTTCAAAAATTGAATCGAAAAAGAACCAGTGAGGAGCTTCACATGGATCCCTAGAAAGTGGTCTGGTGTTGAACATGAAAAGTGGAAAGGTTCCTCGTAGCCAAGGACTGAATGTCTCGATGGGACGCATCAATTGGCTGCGTGAGAATATATTCTCATAGATATGAACAGAATAACCCCACGAGACTGAAAAAGTCCAGTTAGTAGCAGCTGCTTTGACATAGCATATTGATTGCTGTAGGAGACGTGATTGATCAACGTTGGCCGCTTTCATAAGATGTAGAAGTGAGCTAGGGCGGTCCATCTTCGGGAAAAGTGGTTTGATTTTGTCAAAATGGTGAAGGCTAAGAAGAGGAGTGGTGGAATGAGATGAAAGTAAACCTGATACGTCACCAATTATATCCATCTGATGAAATCCTTTCTCCGGGAAGAAATTAGCACCCACATCGCACACACATACACTCGTTAGATAATCTGCTGAATAAATATGGTTATACCTCTCACTACATTCATCTAACTTTGCCACAAAAGCTTCAACCAAAGCAAAACTCAGAGCAAACCCTCCTCCTCCAAATGCCATCTCATATGATAATTTATAATTTGATTTGATGGTCTCTGAATACATTCCAATGTAAACCTTTTCCTTGTGGTCATATTTTGACAACACTTTTACAATGTTGTCTACAAAGAAAACAGTATCATCATCACCCATCAAGTACCATCTCACACCCTCGTTTTGCATTAGCTTGTAATTCTCCAAAACGCTTCTATAGATCCGAGTTTGAAATGCTTCTCTCTTCGATCGGCTTTTGAATTTTTCTTCGCTTATTTTCAACGGTGGAGACGTCAGAGACCAAGGCATGAACTCTTTTGACGGCTCCTTGTCAAAGAAGATATTGCCACGTGTCACGTTAGGTCTCCACCATGATTCTGTGTAGGTTCTTCCATTCTTCCACGTACCTGAGGAACCCACCAACACGAACATCATATGCCTCAACCTTGTCTCATCATCTTGACTACTACATGTTATTGTAGAAGATAGGTTACTCTCCAAAGATCGAGAATTGATGTAAAAGATGAAGATAAACAAGATTACGACGACTGCGCATAATAAGATGTTTGTGTTGTATCTTGGAGACGCCATTTTGTAATATTCAGATTTAGGCTCATATATATTACAGTACTCAAAGGTTGAGCATTGAAGTATTCTATATTTATTTCATATTTTTTGATCTTATATATTAGTGGGAGATATGACCAAATAAGAAGGTAGAGATTCCAAAAGATTATAAAAATCACCAAGATTTGTTAATATTTTATATTAATAACTTTGGATTTTACTTTGTATATCTAGACTTTGTATTTTAATAGTTTGTGTTAGTGATCTATTTGTTTCCTGGTAAATTTAAATTTACTATAACTATAACTCTAGATTATTTTCTAAATACAAAGTACCCAATATTATGCATAATTTATCATTAATGGTGGAAACAATATATTTGTTCGGAAATGTCCTGGTTAAAAAATTACTCTAATAGTCTAGTACTTTAGTTGAACACTAGCCACTGATCCGCACAATGCCGGGGGAAAATATGTTTTTTCTTTTTTTATATATAAAAAATCTTGCAAATATTAATTAAGATAAGTTTTAAAATGTGTATTTTGAAATATTAAATGATTTATTTTGTATTTAATCAATTTTTTGTTTTTGTTAGTAAAAGTAAAATATGTAATATTTAAATACATTATGAAATAAATATGTTTTTACTGAAAATTTTTGTATATTATTTAAGATGTTTCCATTATATGCATTACTTATGAAATCTTTGCATCTCTCTTAGCAATCTTAATTTTCAGTACTTCTGAACTCTCGTAGGCGTCTTGATATTATTTCATTTGAAACATACATCATTTATATTATGTTTATGATTCTTTTTAGCTCGTGTAGCTATTACCTACATTTATTATAAAAAGATATCAATAAGAATATATAAGAATTATTGTTGAGATATCTCAGTAAATACAATTTCTCCTATAATTGTGCAACTTTTCATACTCTGTTATTTGTAATATTCTCATTAACTTTGACAGATATTTTGTATTAGGTATATAGTTTGTAAAACGTATGTTATGCGATAAATAAGAAAAACATTCTTCTCAAAATCTTTCATGGTATCAGAGCTTGACCTCTTCAACCTTTGATTTTTTTTCTTTTCTCTTGACAATGACTACCGCTGACAGCGTAACTCTGGTGGTTACTGAAGTAAGGAGGACGATTTCCCCTTACGATTTGTCTTCAGCAGATAATCTGGGTGCTGTGATTTCACATCCGCTTCTGAAGGGATCTAATTATGATGAATGAGCTTGCAGTATTAAGACAACGCTAAGCTCTCGAAAGAAATTTGGTTTTCTTGACGAGTCTATCAAACGACCCGATGAAGGATCTCCGGATCTTGACGATTGGTGGACGATTCATGCCTTACTCGTGTCTTGGATTAAGATGACCATCGATCCCACACTGCGTTCTCATATCTCTCATCGCGATGTCGCGAAGGATTTATGGGACCATCTTAAGAAAGGATTTGCGGTTACCACTGGACCTCAGATTCAACAACTCAGAGCTGAGTTGGCTAATTGTAAACGGAATGGTAGTTCTGTTGAAAGCTACTATGGAAAGCTTCATCGTATTTGGTATAGCTTGATAGCTTGTAAACCTATGCAAATTTGCAAGTGCAACCAATGTACTTGTGATTTACTTACTCTACATGAGAAAGATCATGAGGAAGAGAAGGTCCATGACTTCCTTTGTGGACTTGATGATCAATTTCAAACTGTACGTTCAACTTTGGTTTTACGTGATCCTTTACCTTCTCTTGGAGTTGCTTACAACATTGTGAGACAAGAGGAAGATTTCAAGAACAACACTCAAAGATTTGAAGAGGCTATTGATGTTACAGCTTATGCTGTGCAACATAGAGCTCGATTATCTCAACCAAAATCTGATGATACTGGAAAATCTAAGCTCTACAAATACTGTAATAAAACAGGACATGTATCTGAAAATTTCTTCGCTGTAATTGGATACCCTGAATGGTGGGGTGAGCGCCCTCGTGCTCGGTCCGTATCTTCTCGCGGAGTGGTGGTGTCTCTGTACCTGTTTCTAAGCCGGTTTATGCTAATGTTGTTGCTGTTTTGTCTTCTACAAAACCAGAACAAGCCAACTACGTAATCACCGATAAGGATCGAGATGTTGTTCAAGGTCTTACCGAGACTCAATGGAAGCATCTGGTTCATCTTTTAAATGCTGGTCCTTCTGGTTCTTCTGAACTTTTATCAGGTATTACTCCTTCTCCTGCTTGGCTTTTAGATATGGGTGCTTCTCATCACTTAACCGACAATCTTAATCTTCTTACCTCGGTTTGGTCTATGCAACCGGTTGTTATTATCCTTGCTGATGGTCGAATACAGATTTCTGATAAAGAAGGAACCGTAGTTTTGGGTTTATCTTTGGTACTATGATATGTGTTTTACGTGGAAGATTTCCCGTCTGATTTGATTTCCTTGTCTCAATTGATGGATATATGATAATCGGTGTGTGGTTCAATTAGCTGATCACTTTCTTCTGATCCAGGACCGTGCTACAAGGATGATGACTGGAGCGGCTAAGCGAGTCAATGAAAATTATCACTTTTATTGAATGGAATATGCTGATGCGGCTCAAACGCAACATGAGAAACTCTTTGATTTATGGCACAAGAGGCTGGGACATCCTTCGGACAAAGTTCTTAGTTCCATACTGCATACTAGTGTGATTTCTCATTTTTCAAATAAAGCCTGTAATGTATGTCATCATGCGAAACAGACCCGGTTACCTTTTCCTAATAGTTAAAATAAAACATCAGTTGTTTTTGAATTAATTCATTATGATCTATGGGGAAAATATCGAACACCGTCCTCCTCTGGTGCTCTGTATTTTCTCACGATTGTTGATGATTATTCTCGCTCGGATTGGTTGTTTTTACTCAAGGATAAAACTGAAACTCCTAAACATCTGATGAATTTTATTCAAATGACTAAGCGACAATTCAATCATCATGTGAAGTCTCTTCGAAGTGATAATGGTACATAATTTGTATCTCTTACAAAGTTTCTGCATAGTCAGGGAATTATGCATGAGACTTCATGCGTTGGCACACCACAACAAAATGGAAAAGTCGAAAGAAAGCATAGACATATTCTTAATATTTCTCGCGCACTTCAGTTTCAAGCCTCCTTACCAATTCGTTTTTGGGGTGAATGTGTGCTCTCCGCAGCTTATCTCATTAACCGTACTCTAACACTTGTTCTAAATGGTCTCACACCATATGAGATACTTCATGGTTAAAAGCCAAACTATGATCAAATCAAGGTATTCGGCAGTTTGTGTTATGCTCACAATCAAGCTACTAAGGGTGACAAATTCGAATCTCGTAGCAGGAAATGTATCTTTCTGGGATATCCTTATGGTCAAAAAGGTTGGAAACTATTTGATCTTCAGACTCAATCTTCCTTTGTCACTCGTGATGCTCAATTTTTTGAAGCAGAGTTTCCCTTCTCTGTTTCTGAAAATGATTAAGATGTTAATTCCACGCTTTGAGCCTCAATTGGTATGAGCCCACCTGAACTCGACGACACCATACTACAAATAAATTCTAATGGGCCTGAGCCCACTATTCTTTCCCATGTCTCTACGTCTCTTGTTGCGACAGATGATACAGTCGCCTTTGTGTCTTCTTCGCCGGCGACCCCACTGTCACCTCCTACTACGGTTGCATCTCCATCGGAATCTTCATCCTCCGTCCCTGGTCCTTCTGATTTCGACTTGCTAGGTCGTGGTAAGAGGCAGCGAAATCCTTCGGTTCTTCTTCGTAGTTACGTTGTTAATTCTGCACAGAGCAAGCTCCTTGATTCACAACTACCTACTTGTCTTTATCCAATTGAAGTTATGTCGACTCTACCAGATTTTCTAATTCTCATCAAGCATATCTGGCGGTTATTACTAAGGTAATTGAACCAACATCATTTAAGCAAGTTGTAACTCAGGATGTGTGGTGCACTGCGATGCGTCATGAAATTGATGCATTACAGAGTAATCAAACATGGACTCTTCAAGACTTACCCCTGGAAAACGTGCAATTGGATCAAAATGGATTTTCAAGATTAAACTCAAGTCTGATGGAACTATTGAATGGTACAAGGCACGACTCATGGCACTTGGGAATCGACAGATTGAAGAGATTGATTACGGTGAGACATTCGCACCAGTAGCTAAAATGGATACAGTTCGTTTGTTTTTACAAGTTGCGGCTAGAAATAACTGGCTTGTTCATCAAATGGATGTGTATAACGCATTCTTACATGGTGACCTTGATGATGAAGTGTACATGAAACCGCCACCTGGGTTTCTTCCCGCTGATAGTATCAAAGTGTGCCGTCTTCACAAGAGTATTTATGGTCTTAAGCAAGTGCCAAGATGTTGGTTTGAGAAACTGACTACGACACTTTGCGATTATGGATTCTGTCAATCTCTGTCAGATTATTCCCTCTTCACTTACACTTATGGTCAGTCTCAAATCAATCTCCTAATTTATGTTGATGATATGATTATTTCTAGTAATTGTGTTGCTGCTCTCTCACGGTTCAAAACTTATATGGCTACTTGGTTCAAGATGAAGGATCTTGGTCCACTGAAATATTTTCTTGGTATAGAAGTTTCTCGAAGCATAAAGGGATTTTATTTGAGTCAACGTAAATATGCCTTGGAAATCATTGCTGAAACAGGTCTCTTAGGCATGAAACCAGCCTCGTTTCCTCTTGAACAGAATCACGGTTTAGCTCTTTCTACTTCTCTGATCCTTTCGCATTCCAAAGAATATCGTCGTTTTATTGGCCGCCTCATCTATCTTGCTGTCACAAGACCAGATTTAGCCTTCTGTGTTCACATTCTTGCTCATTTTATGCAAGTTCTGCGTGAGGATCATTGGAATGCTGCATTAAGGGTTGTCCAATATCTCAAATCAAATCCAGGTCAGGGTATTCTTCTACACTCTGCTACTGATTTTCAAATAAATGGTTGGTGTGACTCTAATTGGGCAAGCTGTCCGTTAACTCGGCGTTCGATTTCTGGTTATGTTGTTCAAATCGGCCATTCTATTGTTTCTTGGAAAACGAGGAAACAAGATACGATCAGTCTCTCTCCCGCAGAGGCCGAATACAGGTCAATGGCTTACATACCTAAGCATCTTCTTTGGCTTAAACGACTACTTCTCTCTCTTGGCATCCGACACGAGCAACCTATGCATCTTTACTGTGACAGTAAATCCGCGATTCACATAGCTACAAACCCGGTATTTCATGAACGTACAAAGCACATTGAAAATGATTATCACTTTTTCAGAAATGAGATACAATCTAGGAATCTGAAGCCAATTCATGTTGCAACCAATGCTCAACTGGCAGATATCTTCACAAAACCATTGGGTCGACATGCATTTGAGGAACTTCAACACAAACTGGGCATTTATGAAGATAGAAAATTCTATTTTTCCAGGTTGGAATCTTGAAGCTAATTATGAACATAACATTCTGGGACGTATTTGGATCTTTTGGCAGCCTTCTACAAATCTACGAATTCATTCTAAATCAAGTCAAATAACTACATGTATTGTGGAGATGCCTTCTCACCGTACTTCTATTGTTGTTTCTTTCGTTTATGCTGTTAACTGCAAAATAGGGTGTACACTTCTTTGGCAGAAACTAGTTGCTTTAGCAAGGGACCCTATTATCTCTCAATTACCTTGGTTGGTTCTAGGAGATGTCAACCAATCTCTTAATCTTTCCGATCACTCCTTGGGAAGCTCACAGATCTCCAAGGGTATGTCAAAGTTTAGAGACTGTTTACTTCAGTCGGATATGCCTTTTATTGGTTGTTTCCACACTTGGTCTAACTACCAGATTGATAATCCGATTACCAAGAAGCTGGACATGGTTTTATTTAATGATATGTGGCTTTCAAAATTCTCTCTCATTTGCGCACTTCTTAGAGCCAGACATGTCAAACAATGCACCTGCTGCAATTCACTTGAGTGATTTCAATCACGCGCTTAGGTCTTTCGAATTCCCACATCATCTAAATGAGCATAGGGATTACCTATCAACAATATCAACATCTTGGAAGCAATTTCAAGTCACAAGATCCAACCAATTTATCCTCACTCGAAAACTCAAGCTTCTAAACCAGTCTGAATCGTTCCAATTTCTCTGATTTAGAAGCTAAAGTTAAGGAGGCTCATTCTGATTTGCTTTCATGCCAAAGATTATCTTTGGCAAATCCAACTTATTGAGCTTCGCGTTGTGAGACGAAAGCACACAAAAAATGGATTATTTTGGCAGAGGCTGAAGAAAAAGAATTTCATCAGAAATCAAGGGTAAGGTGGATGCAAACAGGGGACCTAAACACGTCATACTCCACCGTATTGCTTCAAATCGCAGGGGAGCAAACCAGATTCATTATTTATTCACACCTCCAGGCCAAAAATTTGACTCTCAATCGGATATGGCTGCTCATGTAGTCTACTATTTTTCGGGAATTCTGACAGAGATTAATGCTCTATCTTGGTTTAAATGTAGTGAAGCTCAAATCAGTTCCTTAGAGGCTGATATTAATCTGACAGAGATTCATGATACGACAAAGGAGCTTCCCCGTAACAGAGCTCTTGGGCCAGATGGTTATACGGGTGAATTTTTATTTTTCCTAAGCTCTTTGGGTGGAAGCGATTATGGAATTTTTCAGTTCGGGTGGTCTTCTCAAACAGAGGAATGCCACCTCCATCATGCTTATTCTTAAGAAGCAGGGTGTTGATAGACTAGCATATATCGGCCAATTTCCTGTTGCAATATGGTTTACAAGGTAGTTTCTAAGATTATTACCAAGAGGCTAGAGCGTATTCTTTCGGAGATGATATCTAGCAAGCAATCTGCATTCGTAAAGAGTAGATTGTTAGTAAAAAATGTGATGTTGAAAACAGAAATTGTACAAGGTTTTAACCATACAAACATCTCACCGTGTGGAGTTTTGAAAGTTGATCTTCGGAAAATGTTTAACTCGATCAATTAGCAATTTATTATCTCAGTGCTTGAAGCTGCAGAATTTTCCCCAAGGTTCATTAAGTGGATTACACAATTTATTACCACAACTACTTTCTCGGTTAATCTTAATCGATCACTTTGTAGTTTTTTCAAAGGTAAACGAGGGCTCCGGCAAGAAGACTTTCTTTTCTATTTGTTCTTCGTGATTGCCATGGAAGCCTTCGGCGCCTCAATCAGTCTTCGATTCGGGCAAGATTGGGTATCATCCTCTTGGTTATTCACCTAAAATAACATATTAGCTTTTGCGGATGATGTTATGGTGTTTTTTGATGGTACAAGCTCTTCCCTTCAAAACATCTCCCAAACCATGAATAAATTTGAATCCCTCTCAGGTTTGTCAATGAACCGTAATAAATCATAATTATTTCTAGTTGGGTGCCCTTCATTGTTGGTGTCAAAACCCCCTCAGCAGGATCTTACTTCAACTAGTGTTGCTTTCTGGATAACAGCTCAGCATGTACTAAGGCGCATGAGAATTTACCTAGTAGATCTCTACCTAGGCGTGAAAAGTGAGCGATCGAATACTCAAGTCGTAGACGACCTGAGGAGAAGGTGAACACAAGGCAAGAAAATGAAGACTAAGTCGTCTGTTCCGAGATAGGAGGGAGACATCAAGATTGTAGGCCCAACAACCCGAGAAGATCGGAACAACCCGGACAAGACGAAGGAGGGTATAAAGCAAGAAGAGAGAGAGGAAGCAAATGCGATTCTTTTGGACTTTTCGAACCAAGATTTGGCAATTAGCTTGTTCTTCTGTATTGATATTATCAAGATCAATAAAAAATATATACTTTTCTTTCTTTCAATCTGAGTTTGTGTTGCGCCGATTTCCTAATTTTGAAACGAATTTCTCATTGAGATAACTTGATAAAATTCATTGTGGGTTTTAGCATCCACAAATTGGCACCGTCTGTGGGGAATTAAGAGTTCTTTAACGCAAGAAGGAAAACCGCAGCCAAATCCAACTCCACCATGACCAAAAACACATCAACACCGCCTAGGGGATATGCCAGCAAGATTCAAGCACTCCTCCAATCGGTACAATCCATGTCCGACAAGCTGGAAACACAAGATGCTTTGAACAAATCCTTGCTCGACAGGCTTGACCAGATGGCGAAGGAGTCCGCAGACCAAACAAAAGCAATGACCAAACGCTTAGATAGAGCAACATCTTCACGACATCGCTCAATCAGGACCTCCACATGACGGTACCCCATCTCGAGAGAACATTCCAGAAGGCTACGCTTTACTCCAACCCCGCGCTCAGCTACGACGCGAGAGCACCGCGCTGATATAATGGAAACCCCAACCCACGACAATCCCAAAGGAGAACAATCCGACCAAAGAGACAACCAGCCCGATGGCAAAACCAAGCAGCCGAGTCGCACCCAGTGCCCCGAGGCCTCGGAGGACGAAAGAGACAGAACCGATCTACCCGAGGAGTCTGAGGGAGAATTAGACAGATACGAGGATAACACCCTTACCCCACCTTCTCGTGCCGGCAAGCGACCTCAGCGATCGATCAGGGAGATCCAGGAGATGAAAGACTCCATATAGGAAGCCATCCGACAAATGAACTCCAAAGTTCACCAAGCCATAAGCTTGGTGCCAGAGTTGGATCGGTTGATGGAAGAAACACTCTGAAGCCCGTATGCAGCACACATAAAGAACGCTAAAGTGCGGAACCCTAGAAAAATCAAAATACCTTTTTAAGAAGGAAAGACGGAGCCCTGCACGTATATGACCGTCTTCAGAATCGTAGTCAGACGAGCGCAATTTTATGAACATGAAAAGGATGCAGGATATTGCCAGCTGTTGAGTGAGAACCTCCAGGGACCAGCACTCACATGGTTCTCCCGGCTTCCTGAAGGTTCAATCCATAGTTTCAACAAAATGATCCTGATGTTTTTGAAACACTACTCAGTATACATCAAGAGGGACATCTCACACGCAAACATGTGGAGCATGACTTAGGGTCCAAATGAGCCCCTTCGACAATTCATCGACAGATTCAAAGAAGTGATATCCCGAGTAGTAGTCACTGACAATGGCGCGATTTCCGCCCTTAAAAATGCGGTATGGGGAGAATCCGAATTCAGAAAATACCTAATATTGAACCCGCCAGCAACGATCGACGATGCACTCCATAGAGGAAAGGTGTTCGCACAGATAGAAGAGAATTTAATCAAAATGCGAAAACAAACCAGAGAAAAAGGTCAAATGACTTAGGTCGCTGCTCTAAAGCGAAACCCCCAGCATGCAATCAAATACTGTTCGCAAGGAAACGCCAGAAAGCATAGCGAGTACCATAACCAGGATGGGAATTCCACCGAAGAGTGCAGGAGCTTCAAGTCGTTCCTTTTTAGCAAGTACCAGTCCAGAGAATTGGTGAAGCCCAGCAAGGAGAAAGCGGTTAATCCCAAGCATGGGATGGAAGACCAGACCGAAGAGGCCGACCCCCCGAAACGAGACTGAGAGAAACTACCTCAAATGGTGCCAACCCCGCCATTCAAAAAGAAAATTAATATGATCATGGGAAATCACCATTTTTTCCTAAAATCGGTAGCGGCGATCAAAGCATACAGGCGCAGGGCGGCATCGTGTGAAAAATGGCAAATCAAGCCCATGGAGGCGGGAGAACCTATAACTTTCAACGAGACAGACACAACGGGACTCGCCATCCCTCATGCTGACCCACTAGTTATTGAACTAATCCTGGAAGAGTAGGAGATCGCAAGAGTGCTCATAGATACGGGGAGCTCGGTAGATTTGATCTTCAAAGAGACTTTGGCGAAAATGGACATAGACCTCTCGCGAATTGTAGGACCACCTGCGCGGTTGACCGCCTTCACCAGCAAAACATCCATGACGATAAGAACTATTAAAATACTAATGCATGCAACTGGGGTATCGAGGATGATCGAGTTCAAAGTGATTGACAAACCAAAAATATAAAATGCGATCCTGGGAACGCCATGGATAAACACAATGAAGGTTGTCCCGTCTACGTACCACCAATGCGTCAAATTCCCCACTAAGGAAGGGATCAAAATGATCAAAGGAAGCCAAAGATCAATCTGAGCTTGCTACCTAGCCTAACTCAAACTACAAGAAAAGGCCTTATAGAAATTACAGATTGGGGAGACCGCCCCGCCTGCAGAGCCGATATACGAGGAACCCAAACTCGACGAGGTGATGCAGTACTGTATATACCCGGGACACCCAGAGCGCTGCGTCGGCATAGGATCAAAACTTCAAAAAGACTTGAAAGAGGAGCTAATCCTTTTCCTCAAATAAAATAAACACACCTTCGCGTGGAACATGACGAACATGTCAAGAATATGCTTGGACATTATGTTTCACGAGCTAAATGCGGACCCAATCTACAAGCCGATTAAACAGAAAAAGCGCAAAGTGGGGGCTGAGCGAGCTCAGGCAGTCAGAGACGAGGTGGAAAAGTTGTTAGGGGCAGGTTCAATCACTAAGGTGAAATATCCGTAATGGCTGGCCAACCCCGTAGTGGTAAAGAAAAAGTATGGAAAATGGAGAGTATGCATAGAATTCACCAACCTGAACAAAGCATGTCCCAAGGAAAACTTCCCATTGCCAAACATAGATCAGCTCGTCGAAGCCACAGCCGGTTACAAGCTGCTCTCGTTTATGGATGCCTTCTCGGGCTACAACCAGATACTCATGTACCCAGACGACAGGGAAAAGACCACCTTTACTACGGACAGAGGCATCTATTGTTACAAGGTAATGCCTTTCGCTTGAAGAACGCATGCACAACCTACCAACGCTTAGTTAACAAAATGTTCCCGGAACAGCTAGGGAAGACGATGGAAGTCTATATAGATGACATGCTTGTCAAATCCTCCGACGAGGACAATCATGTAGGCGACCTGCGCACCTGTTTCCACTAAAAACCTATGGAATGAATCTGAACCCAGCTAAGTGCACATTTGCACTAACTTCTGGTGAATTCCTCGGCTACTTGGTGACCAAAAGAGGGATCAAAGCCAATCCAAAGCAAATCAACGCACTGTTAAGGATGACTTCTCCCAAAAACACAAGAAAAGTACAGAGACTGACCGGGCGCATAGCCGCCCTGACTAGGTTTATATCTAAGTCCACAGAAAAATGCCTTCTGTTCTATAACCTTTTGAAGGGGAACAAGAAGTTCATCTGGAATGAGGAATGCGAATTAGCATTCAAGGAATTAAAAACCTACCTGATGACACCACCAGTCCTTTCGAAACCGCATGAGGGGAAAACACTATAACTTTACATCACGGTGTCATGTCATGCAATCAGCTCAGTTCTTGTACGCGAGGAGCTAGGCGACCAGAGGCCAATTTTCTACCTCAAAAAAATCCTAGACGATGCCGAGACCAGATACCCGACAATAGAGAAATTGGCCCTAGCTGTGGTGCACTCATGAAGAAAATTACACTCCTATTTCCAATCGCACTCGATCGTTGTGTATTCCAATCAACCGCTACATACAATCCTACATAGTTCGAACCAATCGGGAAGACTCTCCAAATGAGTTGTCGAGCTCAGTGAGCACGATATAAAATTCAAAAGCAGAACCTGCACAAAATCACAAGTCTTGGCGGAATTCCTGATAGAGCTACCACCAGAAATGGATACGGAATTACAACCAGATGAAGCAAAATGGTCACTATACGTAGATAGGGCGAGCTTAAAACACGGTTCTTGAGTAGGAGTACAGTTGATCTCCCCAACCGGGGAAATGGTTGAGAAATCATTTCGATTGGACTTCACGGCGTCAAACAACGAAGCTGAATACAAGGCGATAATTGTTGGCTTGAGACTGGCAACGGCAATCGGAGCTAAGCGCGTAACAACCTACTGCGATTCCCAACTAGTTGCAAACTAATTAAGTGGGGAATACGAGACAAGAGACAACAGAATGAAAGCATACATAGGCGTGGTGAAAACCCTTTGCAATGAATTTGCAGACTTCGAGCTAATCAAAATCCCTAGAAGCGAAAACATACCTGCTGACGCCCTAGCCGCATTGGCCTCAACTACGGATCTGTAGAAGACCAGGGTCATACCGGTTGAAACCATCAACAGGCCCAACATCTCCATCACGAAAGCTACCTGCGTTATACATGATTCAATCAAGGAATACAACGCCAACCCAGATTCTGAGGACGTCAAAGAGGACATAATTCTGATGGAAACGGACGAGGTCGAAGTAGAAATAGACTGGCGAATCGAGATACTAGCCTACATAACAAACAGGATCTTGCCACCAAAGAAATGGGATGCCAGAAAACTTAAAGCCAAAAGTGCTAGGTACACTCAGTTAGACGGCAACCTCTACAAATGGAGTGTACGCGGCCCGCTACTAAAGTGCATATCAGGCCACGAGACAAATAAGATAATAAGGGAGGGAGCATGCATAAATCATTCAGGCGGCAGGGCACTGGCATTCAAGGTAAATCGATATGGATACTACTGGCCAACCATGATAACGGACTACAAACAGTACGCCTTGAAACGCGAGAAATGCCAAAAGGACGCGCCGTTGATATATAGACCGACTGAGGAGATGCAATCCATCACATCACCTAACCCATTCATGAGGTGGTCCATGGACATAATTGGCATAATGCACAGGTCGAAACAGAAACGTTTCCTCCTTGTCCAAACAGATTATTTCTCCAAGTGGATAGAAGCCGAATCATTCGTCAAAGTCAAATCCGAGAACGTGAAATCCTTCATCTGGAAGAACATAATTTGCCGCCATGGGATCCCCTACGAAATCCACACTGACAGCGGTCCCCAATTTGCCTCAGATCAATTCAAAGACTTTTGCGAACGAATGAGCATAGATTTAACATTCTTAACACCGTACTATCCACAGGCCAACGGCCAGGCTGAATCCACTAACAAAATAATCTTAGACGGACTAAAGAAGAGGCTGGACGCCAAAAAGGGTAGATGGACAGACGAATTGAAGGGGGTACTCTGGTCTTACCGAACAACACCCAGAAGAAGAACCAAAGACTCACCTTTTGCTTTAGTGTACGGAACCGAGGCAGTAATACCAGCTGAGACCAAAGTCCCCAACCTCAGGTTCGAGCTGGCACCTCAGAACACAGATCAAAATGATCAGATGCTCATCGATATAGCAGACACCATTGATGAAAGGAGAGACTAGGTGACGATACGTTTGCAAAACTACCATAACACCGCAACACGATTCTACAACAAGAAGATTAAGAAAAGACGATTCGCTGAAGGAGAGATGGTGCTCCGGGAAATCTTCCCTGCAAGGGCCGAAAAGAACACAAGAAAGCTTGGAATCAAATGGGAAGGACCATACAGAATATCCAAGGTCATCAAAGCAGGAGTGTACGAACTAGAGAACAAAGAAGGAAACGAGGAGTGACACCCTTGGAACGCTCAACACTTGACGAAATATTTTTGTTGACGACTAGCAAATTATTTGCCCTTTATTTTCACGCATAATTGTACTTTTCAAATCAATGAACTATGACCTCGGCTTGATCCCCACCTTCGGGGTACATAGGCAATTCCTTCAAAGGAATTCAGCTATTGTTATTTATTATTTCGAGTTCGCATCATCCTTTTCCTTATAAAATTTTCTCAAAATATGGGGGAGATGTATTTGTCCTACACACTCTGACCCAGCCCGCCCTCTTCTTCTTCATGAATTTTTTCTCAAAAGATAGGGGAGACGTATTTGTCCTTCACACTCCGACCCAGCCCACCCTCTCCTTCTTCATAAATTTTTCTCAAAAAATGGGGGAGATGTATTCGTCCTTCATACTCCGACCTAGCCCACCCTCTCATTCTTCATGAATTTTTCTCAATAAATGGGGGAGACGTCTTTGTCCTTCACACTCCGACCCAGCCCCCTCTCTCTTTCTTTATGAACTTTTCTCAAAAAATGGGGGAGATGTATTCGTTCTTCACACTCCGACCTAGCCCACACTCTCATTCTTCATGAATTTTTCTCAAAAAATGGGGGAGATGTATTCGTCCTTAATACTCCGACCTTGCCCGCCCTCTCTTTCTTCATGAATTTTTCTCAAAAAATGTGGGAGATCTATTCGTCCTTCACACTCCAACCCAGCCCGCCCTTTCCTTATTAAAGAATTATTCTCCAAAAATGGGGGAGATGTATTTGTCCTTTTCATTATAGGAAAAGGCCGCCTCAACCGGGGGCTCTTACTAAATCGATGGACCAGCTCGAGGACGTACATAACGCCATGTCTCACCCAGCCAAAGGGATTATCCACCTGAAGTTCACTAAAGCTATCCATCACCAACCATTCCAGTCCTTTTCGTTTATGTCTTATCCTATCTACCAATACTCTGACGAAATCGAGGGAGAACATTATACTACACTTGCGAGGGACTACTTAAGCCTTCATCGTTTGCACCTGCGAAGGACTACCTAAGCCTTCACCATTTGCTCCTGCGAAGGACTACCTAAGCCTTCATCTTTTGTTTCTTTGGTAAAATTATCTCTACCTTTAAATACCTCTTCATTATAACACAACACTAAAAACAAAAACAATCGAACACATCACATTGTATGACCTGGCCAATCATACAATACATCGCATACCCCCAGCGGGTATCAGCCTGAGCAACCCTCAGCACATTGTAAGCGCTAAAGCCGAGCCCAATCTCGAAATAACGTATTAAGGCATATGAGAAACGTTGTCAATAGCTGAAACACTCATTCTGAATTGGAACATCCGATCCCTCGATTAAAGTATGCTATTTTAAACAATTTATCTTAACGACAAAGCGTATATCAATCTTAGCTGGCAAATACACGCGATATCATTCTAGAAAATATCACTACATCTAGAAAGGATCTTAATACAAACTCAGCTCGAAGCGGGTGGTTAGAAGCAACAGGCAAAGACATAAACTGAAACTCAACACAAATTAAATAAACTTAACGGTTATGGGTTAAAGTCCCCCCCCCCCCCGCCCCCCCACACATCACCACAAAAACCAAAAAANACAAAAGGCGAACATGATGAGATGAAGGATTTCCTTGGCGTGCGGGTCTTGGATGGCTGCATTGTCTTCATCCTCTGTGGGGGCCTCTTTTCTCGGAACAGCTGCGACTTCTCCGATACGCACCGCGACTTTGACCGCCTTGTCAAGAGCTCTGCCTGCATCGGCATCGAGCCCCTCAACCTTGTCCTTTTCAGTCTCCTCCTCAGCCATAACCTCGTCCTTTTTCCCCCCAACAACGGACTCTTCAACAGGGTTGAGAGATGGGAGATTCGTACCGTAAGGATTGATGTCTTCAGCCGGGTTGGGCTCACAGGGCTCGCTTAGGTCGGACCAGTGGTCGTCGCCGTCCAGTCCTTCTCCATGTTCAGCTGTTTGAAATCTGGCATAGCCAGCTCCTCGTTGAACCCACCCATGTCGTTTTCCAAATCCTTATGTTCCGTCTCCAGAGTGGTCTCCCCCTCTCTCAAAAGCCTGATCAACTCTAGATTACACTTGATCTGTTCCACCTGCATTAACTTCTCCTGATACACCCGTTCATTCACAACCTTCCCTTTCACCCGATCCATCTTCCTGATGAACTGTGTCGTCATCTCG
Organism: Iberis pinnata; assembly: GCA_900406425.1. NCBI lineage: Eukaryota > Viridiplantae > Streptophyta > Magnoliopsida > Brassicales > Brassicaceae > Iberis > Iberis pinnata. The sequence goes on from OVBE01001132.1 coordinate 23,327, forward strand.
TCTTTGTTCCCTTTAAGCTTATGGTTCATCTGGTCATCTATATCCTTCATGAGGCCCGCCAGCTCCTTGGCCATGGAAGCCACCTCTTTCTTCAAATCCTTCTTGGCCTTGTCGTGACGAGCCACCTCCGCACTCAGCCTCTCTACATCCTTCTTCCTTAGATATTCCAGTTCGACTACCTCAGCCCTCAACCTATTGTTCTCATCCGTGAGCATTTCCACTCGCCTCACTACAATTTTCAATTCGGCGATAGTATAACACCCGCGTTTCAAAAATCCCGTTAAACTGGATAAACCGAACAAGTATCTGAAATGCAGAAATTGTTTAAATCGATAAAAGTGGTTTAACAGAAACGTGTATTAATTACCTGAGCGAAAATCGGGAATAGTTATTCTTTAAATGTAATCGTATTACATTTAATTAAGAAAATAAGGAAAATGATTTTTAATTAAAAAGGAAAGTTACGTAAAAACAAATAAAATAATGAAGGGAAGAAAATGGTGAGGGAAGTTACAGGCAGAGAGGGAGTTTTAACTCTTACTGCTTTGCTTACGTTCGTAAGGAAACGTGGGGAATCAAAAAGGAAAGAAAGAAGGAGAGTTTTTTTTTTTTTTTTAACATCATAATTTTATTAAGAAGAAACCACAAATTCTACATAAAGTGAATCCGTAATACATCTAGGAGGATAATTATGAAAAACAAAAGAAGAAGACAATGCCAATTTAGCTAAAGAATCAGTCGGCTTATTAGAGACACGAGAAATCCAGGAAAATTCAATATTCCGAAACCTTGTTGCCCATCTTTTAATCTCTCGAATCCAATTATGATAACCAAAATACATCTCTGAACCTTGAATCAATTTGGGAACCATTTGATTATCTCCTTCAAAAACAACATTTAAATGACCTCGAGACCAACAATGTTGCATAGCCATTAAAACCACTTTAATTCAACTTCTAAAGAGGTAGGACATTGAATTCCCAAACCTTGAGCAGCAAAAAGGAAAGCTCCAGAAGAATTTCGACATATCCAAGCTCCTTTAGAAGCTGATAGATGTGGAACATGACAATCATAATTGCATTTAATCATATTATCCCTAGGAAGATACCATTGAAAATATCCCGAATTAGAACCTGCAACATTGACATTATTAGATGTAGATATAAGAGATAGTCGAGAACTACTCCACTCCTCAGCTTCCACCTTTGCTCGAGAAATATCTTGTAACCAAGTAGAAGAACGCTGCTGATAAACCAAAAAGTTTCTACTTTTCCAAAGACGCAACAAGATCCACAAAGGTAACTGTTGTTGATACCTATCAAGATCTTTATCAAAAGAATTACTAAAGAATGAATCAAACTTGTCATAAAAAAGAAGAATAAGGATCACTAATTATACTATTAGAAACTGAAGAGCCACACCAATTTGCCTGAGCATAGGAAGACCTAAAAAATACATGATCAAAGGATTCAATCTGATCACAACAACGCCTACAAAGACCATCAGTATTAAGATGTCTTCTCCTAAGAACTTCGCCAACCGGTAATGCATCAGAGAAAATTCTCCAAAGAAAATGTCTTAGTTTTGGGGCCACCTTAAGATTCCATTACTTAGCTTTAAAATCGGCAAAAACAATATTAAAATGATCTCTAACATAATCCGGTATAGAATGAGAAGATAACCAATAACCTGACTTTACTGTATATAAACCAAACTTGTTATAATGCCAACCAAGAAGATCTAAATCATTTGAATAACCAGTCATCATACGAGATATAACATAAGCATCCTCTGGAATCACACTTCTGGATATAAGGTCCCAATCCCAAGTGGTTGTATTATACTTAAATAAATCAGATACTCTTTTTAAATGAAGATTAGCTACCCCGAAGGAATTGGCGGACGAGGCGGATGAAGAGGGAGCCAAGGATCTTCCCAAATATTAACTGAATTACCATTACCAATCAAAAACCTCAAACCCGATTTAAGAAGGTTTCTACCAGCCCACAACGATTTCCAAACTGATGATGATTTACGCCCCAATGAAGCTTGAAGAAAGTTTGTAGAAGAATAATACCGACCATGAAGAAGTCTAGCTGCCAAGCTTTGAGGATTATAAAGAATGCGCCAAGCTTGCTTAGCTAACATTGCTAGATTAAAGTTTGTAAATCTCTAAAACCCAAACCTCCTTCTTTCTTAGGTAAGGTTAAACGTTTCCAAGAAACCCAATACATAGGTTTTGATGATTGATTCGAAGACCACCAAAATTTAGATATTAATCATGTAATATCTTGACAAAGCTCATGAGAAAGAAGAAATGTATTCATTGTATAAACGGGCAAAGACATGGCTATTGTCTTTAAGAGAATCTCTTTTACTTATGGAGACAAATATTTCAAAGATCATCCTTGAATTCTCTTATTAACCTTTTCCACTAAATATCTGAAAAATTGTTTCTTATTCCTTGATGTAAATCCGGAATACCCAAATAACTTCCAAAACCTCCTTCATTATGAATTTGAAGAATATTTCTGAGGCGACTTCTATTAATAGCCTGAACCTTTGAACCAAAAGTTACTGTAGATTTATTTAAATTAACAGCTTGACCTGAAGCTAACTCAAAATCAGATAAAATTCTTCGTAAAGTTCTACAACTCATTGGATGAGCATGACAGAAAAATAAAGCATCATCTGCAAATAATAAATGAGTGATAACCGGGCCTTGATGACTAATTTTAATTCCTTTGTAGTTACCCAAACGAGATGCTTTACGAACTTGGAAGCTCAATATTTCAGAACATAAGATGTATAAGAAAGGAGAAATCGGGTCTCCTTGACGAATGCCCCGAGATGGATTGATAAAACCTGTTGGTTGACCATTAAGCAAAACCGAGAAAGATACCGTCTGAATACACTGCATAATCCAACCAATCCAAATCGGATTAAACCCCATATGACACATTGTCTCTTCTATAAATTGCCATTTAAGACGGTCGTACGCTTTTGAAATATCTGTTTTAATTGCCATATATGACTTTGCCCAACGTTTCCGAGCTTTAATAGTATGAAAAAGTTTATGAGCTATTAAGACATTATCAACTATTTGACGTCCAGGGACAAATCCTGATTGTTCTTCAGAAATAATTGACTGAAGACATTGCTTTAATCTAGTTGCGAGTATCTTTGAGATGATTTTATAACCAAATTGCATAAAGCAATTGGGAGAAAATCAGACAATGAATGAGAACCCACAGATTTCGGGATCAAGAAAATGTTAGTATGATTTAAACCTAGTTGTAAAACAGAGGAGACAAAAAACTGACAAATTGAGCTTATAAGATCAGCTTTTATATCCGACCAAAATTGTTGATAAAAGGCTCTAGAGAAACCATCAGGACCAGGTGATTTATCCGAACCTATACTAAAAATCGCATCCTCAATTTCTGCATTAGTAACAGGTTGAACAAGTTGAATATTCATCTCATGTGTAACTGTAGGTGTAAAGTCTTGAAACAAAGTTGAATAATCAAATTAACCACTTCTTGAGGAGGTATAAAGAGACTTAAAATATTCTATTGTCACACGCTCTATTGCCATATAACCATGGTGAATAGTCCCATTAGACTCAGACAGAGATAGGATTATGTTACAGGATTGTCTTGATTTAGCAACCGAATGAAAAAATTTTGTATTTCGATCCCCCAAATCTAACCACATATTTCTGCTCTTTTGTTTCCAGTATTTTTCTTCATTCAAATATGCTTGAGAAAGCTCAAAATGAGTATGAGAAATCTCCCTCGTAGAAACTAATCTTGTAGACATAAAATTATCTAATCGAGACTTGAGCAGAGAGATTTGAGTAGACGAATTAGAATTATGAATCTTTTTCCAAGCAGAGATAGAACGACGACAATTTGCTAGCCGCTCCAACAAACTATAATTCGTTCTTGAACCATGATTCCACCCATTCAAAACAGCCGATTGAAACTCAGCCTGATAATATCACCTACTGTCATATTTAAAATAACCCCGAGTTGATTGCATTCTATCAAAGAGATATGTAATTACTGGACGATGATCCGATCCTTCAAAGGCTAAATATTCTGAATAAGCAGCTGGAAAATTTTGAATCCAACTCGAGTTAGCCATTACGAGATCCAGACATTCAAGAATATCATGAGAGTAACGCTTTCCTGTCCAAGAAAATATGTCCCCTACCGATTTAATATCCTGGAATTGACAAACCTGCATCATCCTTCTGAAATCAACAAAAGAAGATTCAGGACGTAAGGGACCTCCTCCTTTTTCACTATTATGCAAAATCTCATTAAAATCACCCATAACAATCCAATATGAGTTTCTTGAAGTTGCTGTTCTTTCTAACCTTTCCCATAAGTAATGTCTGTTAGCTGAATTCAGATAACCATACACAAAGGAGTAATGAAAGGATAATCCATTAAAACCAACAAGACAATCAACAAGATTTGCTGATTGATACAACATAGAAACTGAAATGGAATTTCGCCAAAACAATGCGATTCCACCACTACGACAAACAGGAGAAACCAAACAATAACTTGAGAAATTCAAAACTACACTTAAATCACGTAAAACATCATCTTCTTGCTTTGTTTCAAACAAACAGAGAATGTCTGGAGAGTAAATGCGATTGATGTCCTTTAGGCGTCGAACTGTCAAGTCAATCCCAATATCTTGACAGTTCCAAAAGGCCGTAATCATTTTTCCTGCGGTGGTTTTGGGCCCACCGCGCCTCTGAAATGGTTAACAGCTGATGTTGATGATAAATCAATACCACCAATATGGACTTTAGCTCTCTCTGATGGACGAGGACTGAGCTTACGTTTACGCATTTCGGTGACTGCTCCTGTTTCATCCACACTTGTTGAAGGATCTTGTAGGACAGGTTGAAGAAGACGAGTCCTCATCTCCCTAGCCTGATCACTTCCTGATATCTCAGCAATGAAACTTGGAATATGATCAAAAGGTGATTTAATAGCACCGTGAGCCACTGGAGATATAGGAGGAGGAGTGTGAATATGCATCTCATCAATCTCAATATCACGCTGGACTTCTCCATTTGCCACCAAAGGAATATAGTCTGGTTCTTGTAAATTGTCATCATCATGTTTCTCTTCTATAATGACACCCCTGTTACCATGATGTGGTGGGCTTGGAGGTTTATCATTGCCAGCATTATCATCATCAGAGTGAGGTTCTTCTCCACCATTTTGTAGAACACACTGACCAGAATCATGAGTGAGACTGCCACATGAAACACAAACATCGCGTCAGCGTTCATATAGAAAACGTAACAGAGTATTGTTACCTGGAGTGAATTGGAAATTCCTTTGAAAACGAAAAGGTATGTTAATGTCCCAATTGATTTGCACATGAACAAACTCAACCCGAACTGTAATTTCCGCATCAAAATCTACATCCATATGCATCCCAATCGCACGACCAATATGTGCAGTGACTTCTTTGTTCATATACTGCAAAGGGATGCCCTGGATTTGGATCCAAAACGGAATGAAATTGAGCATCTCTGGTGAAATTAGAGGAGTCCATCGTTCTATCACTAACATGCGCTCAGAGAAAGACCAAGGGCCTCTTTTCAGAACAATCTCCAGAGATTCTTGAGAAGGGAATATGAATTGGAAATGATTACCATCGACAATTCTTCCTTGCACAAACCCAACCTGACCCCAAATCCTAGGTAGATTTGCCACAATCGAGCGCAGATTATGACGTCTGGGGATTGTCAGACGTCCGATAAGAACAAATCGGTTATCCTCCACTGCTTGTTGAATTATTTCCGGGGGAAGAGCAATTGGTACATCATGTACACCAAAATCAAGATTTTGCATTCTTTGATTAACACTATCTGACATATTGAAGTACCAGAGAAGAAAGTAAGAGATAAAGATAATAATCAGACTAAAGAAGAAAGTGAAATTAGAAGTCGAAATCCCCCATTTATAGAGTAATTCCAAATTGACATCACATTCCAGAAAAATCTGAAACGTGGACTTAACTTTTAGATCATGGAGATCAAAAGAGTGGCCTCGACCGAGCTGAAATGCAAGAACCACCACCGTCGTGGGGCGAAAATCTCGGCCAATTAGCCGTTGAGGGCAACAAATTTAAATCGCATAAAAAATCGCCATTTTTTTTCACTTACTGCCTCACTTTTAATATCAAAAGTTCTTTAAAAAAAGGAAAAGACGAAAGGAGGAGAGTTTTAATCATAAGAAAAACAAGTGCAATGAAAGAGAGGAAAAAGAGGGAGAATTGTCTGAAATGAGATAGATGATGAAGAATTACTCTTTATGATTTTCAAGAGACAAAAATGGGAGTCAGATACGGATGATGTGGTGGATATAATGAGAAGAAAAATGAAGAGTTATTAGTGATGTGGAGTGTGGAGATGATGACACAAAGGAAGGTTCTACTCTTACCTGTGGGAATGTTTATGGATTTGGGTCCAAGAATGATCAATAAAAGAGAAGAAGAGATTTACTTTGGATGAGGAAAGTGATCAGAATGTGATCACGAGAAAGGGGTAAAAAGGAGATGTTGTTAAGGTAAATATATTTATAAATTAACAAGGAATGATGTATACTAGATATGTATACAAATGGAGTTGGAATCACAATGATACAACAATTAACGTAAAGTATAGCAGAGATATATCAGAGGAATTCAAGGAGGTAGTATTTGATAATGGTGATGATTGGGAAGTCTCTTTTGATGACTTGTTAATGGATGAGATTCCTCTCAAAAATAAAATAGAATCAGATGGAGCCACCATTGTTGTATTGATTGGAGAAGAAAGGAAGACACGTTGCTAACAGTTCAGAGTTGAGGTTGTCTGGAGGTATCTGCGACAAACACAAAGAATAATGGGCCAAATCCTTGATGTTTGTGGATAAAGTACATTTCAAGGAGGCCATAGAAACAAACAGTGAAGTCGTCGGAAATCTGATATGCTCACGGTGTCCGTTTTTTCTTTCGCAAGAAAACAAATAAGTTATGTTTTATAAATCTGTATTCTTTAAACTTCTCGTAGTTGGGTACTTTGAGATAATGTTTGGAGGGTCAAAACATGTCTTATCATTATGAAATTTTTTGGTGATATTCATGAAAACACAAGTTTATATTCAACGGTGGGATTAAGAATTGGATGGTTGGAATTGGAGATATGTTGAGGTTTTCGGGACTGTTTTACCATGGTTAACTGCAGTTTCATATTTGATTGTTTTTTGTGGAAAACAATGTTTGGACGGTCTAAAGAGATCGGATAGGGTTGATATTATACAGAGACACTTTAGACTTACTGTTGTAGCTTATGGGCAAATGGGATCAGAGTCGGAGCACATAAAACATGTAAAGTCATGTTACTATAAATGGTGCGATGAAATGGTATATTGGAATTATAACTGGTTGGATCGCACGCGGTGTGAATCCGGTACTGATAAGGCTGAAGGACCAATAATCCGACCCAACTCTCTTTGTTATTTGTTTGCATGGGATGGTTGGTTGTGTGACTAAATAATAAGGAGAGATGGTGAGGATAGTTAATCGAAATTGTTGAAGAATGGAGCTTGGTCGGAAGGTGGACATCATAATAAGTCAAACTTGCTCTTATTCTAAGGTATGTATCAAGCTAATTATAGTTTTATTACATATGTCATTTAATTGGTGAGAGTAAGAATTAGTATGTCATGTTGTTATTATGAATATATGGAAGGACAACTGTAGTTTGGTTAAATAAAAAATATATAAAACCTCGAGGAGGTTCGGTTAAGGATGATCGGGTTTGAAATTTTTGTCTTAGTTTAGATCAATTTGATCCCAGAGTTCTTCTACGCTCTCCTCAACTCGTCATCCAATACCCCTACCAGTTGGTTAGCCAGAGCCGCGATCTAGGAAAAGAAAGTTGCACATCAATCGAAACAGGAGCCAGTTTTTAAATCGTGAAAAAAAGAAAATTGAAATGAAAAGCACAACAACCATACTTCAACATGGGAGCGAGCCAAGCCAGTATATTCCTTCTGAACAAAAAGGGATCTATGATCAAAAACTTTAGGACCACCTAGGCGAAGTTTAGACATCAGCTTTGTGCAAAGGTCCCCTTCTTCCGCCATGGGAGACTGGTTTGGCCAGGAGAAGCTGAACGCGAATCCACCATGATCATGAACCTCGACTAGGGATGCCTCCTGAGTGTGAGCTCTCTTCTGCGAGGGAGCATCGATTTGGCGAGTGCTATGCTTGATCGGAGGAAGACGAGATGATTTCTTATTGGAACCTACGGCCTTCTCCCGATGCTGGTCACCACGGGATGAGTCAAAGACCTCAATGGGGTCCACCTCCATTGGAACCTGATCCTTTGGAGTCTTCGCCTCCTGAGCAGTACCGAGTCCCGCCGAGCTGGGAGCCCCCTGGGAACTTTTCAATTTGTGATCTTCACGATATGGGATGAGATTCTTCATAGTGACAGGCAAACACTGAGATGGAGAGCCTGCAGAAAACCACACATCCAACGTCGCACAACTCTAACAGACCAAAATAAAACCTAAGAAAGCCACTTACTTGAGGATGATTCAGATAGCGGTTCTAAGGGCAGCCAGTTATGGGATACTCTTTCCCCGTTGAAGGTGTTCCAGTTGTTCAGCCGGTTGCTCCCGAGAAGTTTCCAATTCTTCAGATATTCGGCGGAAGGATCCTCAACCTAAGTCAGATGCGGGACTGAAAAACACCCAAATAAGAAAGAAAAGGAAATCCAATCAGCCAAAAATGCCCAAAAAGTCAGCCAACATAAAAAAAAATAAGATCGGAAGTAACCAAAAAGTATCAATCTAACAAAAAAGCAAGGAAACGTAGGATTTAATTTTAAGAAAGAAAAAGAGGGTATTCACACCAATCTCTCTAGTCCACCGAGACTTTAGATCGCTGGGACTCGTAGTCCCGAAAGAGAGATGATTAATGTCAAGAAAAAAATAAAATTGCTCCCAATAAGTTTCATCCTTGGGGGCTTGACCGGTCGTTTGGTTAGGTTTATTGGCTAGGTACCAAAGGCCACCCTTCGGACCCCTCTTTGCATACGTGGCAGCCTCGAGCATATCACAACTTAGTTCAAAGCCATTCTCCCTCGCCTGGACCATCAGGAAAATTGCATGCCGAACCCCTTTAGGCATTAGCTGGCTCAAAGCCATCCCTCAGAGACGCAAGTACCAAACCAACAACTCGGGAACTAGAAAACACAACCCACAGGTCTTGAAAAAGATCTTGTAGACTGTGATGAATCCCAATGGGGGATTTTCTGGAAACTGACCCGGATCGGGGATTAAGAACCCGACATCAGACAAGAGATCAAACTTCTCCCAAAGTGTTCTCACAGACGTAGGAGATGAGCGAGAAGAAGAGAAAGCCATGATTTGCGGAGCCACAGCCACCCTGGACCTTGCGCCGGAAACGATGGGAGTTCCGACACTCGCACTAGCCGCATGATGCAACGACGAGCTTCTGCTCCGAGAGTGAAGCGCCAGTTGTCTCAAAATGGAGGAAATAACTGAGATGGGAGAGAAATTAGAAGAAGGAAAGAAGAAAGGGAATAAGAATCCAAGGAGACTCGGAGACAAATCGAAGGAGAAGAGAACGAATTTAAAGGGGGAATAGCTGAACCCTAGCAGAAATTAAAGAAAGATGAGGAATTGATTAATTGCACCTTAGGTTGCGTAAAGAGAGAGAGAAGGAGTGGACAGTTGAATGCGTAATGGGGAGACGGTTCCAAGTGCTTGAGGAGAGAGAGAGAGAGAGGAGCAACGGATAGCTGCCTCGAAGGATGCAAATCCACCTTTTGTAGGCGTAATCATGACACTTTTGAAATTCAAAATTGGGGCATGTGTCGCGTATTAGGAGAAAAATAACCATGGGACTGTTAAGATTTCCTTTACCAAAATCATAACAAATCGACCTAACACATGCTAAATCTTTGGGAAAAATGAAATTATCCGGTTCAGGATGAAAAATTAAAATGCATATGTGACACCCATACCTAAATGCGCGCATGTCTAAATAAGAATGATAAAATGGGGATCATTGTTTCGCAGACAATCTTGAGTTGAATTTCCACCAATCTTCGAAGGTCACCCAACTTTCTAAGCTCATAGGGAGACCTGGGGGCTTATCTATTGGTGTCAAAACCCCTTTCAGCATGATCTTACTTTAGCTAGTGTCACTTTCCGGATAACAGCCCAGCATCTACTAACGCGCATGAGAATTTACCCAGTAGATCTCTACCTAGGCATAAAAAGTGAGCGGTCGAATACTCAAGTCGTAGACGACCTGAGGAGAAGGTGAACACAAGGCAAGCAAATGAAGACTAAGTCGTGACAGTTCCGAGATTGGAGGGAGACACCGAGATTGTAGGCCCAACAACCCGAGAAGATCGGAACAACCCGGACAAGACGGAGGAGGGTATAAAGCAAAAAGAAAGAAAGGAAGCAAAGGGGATTCTTTTGGACTTTTCGAACTAAGATTTGGCAATTAGCTTGTTCTTATGTATTGACATTAACAAGATCAATAAAAAATATATAATTTTCTTTCTTTTGATCTGAGTTTGTGTTGCGTCTATTTCCTAATTTTGACAAGAACAACAATTCCTCATTGAGATAACTTGATAAATATTCATTGTGGGTTTTAGCATCCACATTGATAGGATCTCCAAATCTCATCGTCTCTAGGCTTATTCTTGGGATCTTTTCCAATTCGTTACCTTGGGCTCCCCTTGATGCATCGTAAGGTAAGGAAATGTGATTACTCACCCCGTCTAGACAAGCTTAAGTGTCTCTTCACAGGCTGGTCCAATAAGGTTTTCTCTTTTTCAAGTCGGTTAATGCTCCTAAAATCAGTGATTTCAAGCCTTATTAACTTCTGGTTCATTGCATTTCCATTACCTAAAGGCTGCATTAAAGAGATTGAAAGTATGTGTAACAATTTCCTTTGGGCTGGCCAATCGGGTAAGTCTAAAAAGGCTAAGATATCTTGGTCGACGGTGTGCCTCCCTACACATGAAGGGAGTTTAGGCCTAAAAAATCTGGGTTTTTGGAACAATGTTTTCTCACTTAAACTCATTTGGCAAGTGTTTACCAATGCTGGTTCACTATCGGTCGCATGGATCAAACAACATTTACTTACTCATTGTTCCTACTGGACGTTCGAACCTGCTCCATCCAATTTGGTTTCTTGGATTTGGTTAAATCTTGTTCATCTTAAACCTCTTGTGAAGCAGTTCTTGACCTGCTCTATAGGGAATGACAACACTGGTTATTTTTGGCATGATAGCTGGTCTCGGTTGGGTCCTTTATTCGACATTTCTTGCCCTCTTGGCCCTATTAGGATGGGAATCCATTATGAGGCTCTCGTTTCAGAAGCTTGTCGTGGTACCAAATGAATTATGCCTTCTCGTAGACCTAGGAACAAAGCATTACGAGTTATTTATGATGGTCTCTTAACTCTACAATGTACACATCAGTCTAATGGTGATGATGTTTATCTATGGGGATTAGATGATAACCGTAAGGCCCATTTCTCGGTGGCCCTGACTTGCATGCATGTGCTACAACCTAGTGGACTAAATCTTTTTGGTTCAGCATGGCTGTGCCTAGACATGCCTTTACTATGTTGATAATCAATCATGATAATATCCCTCTGAAGACCAGATTGTACGCTTGGGGCATATCTCAAGATTACTTGTGTATAACCTGTCATGATTTTCCCGAATCAAGGGACCATTTGTTTTTACATTGTAAGTTTGCATTGGATCTTTGGTCCAGGGACTTGCCACGGCTAGGCCAGCCTTTTTACTAGTTTGCAACATGGAGTTCCTTATCATCTTGGCTTCTTGGTAGACAAGCAGGGACCAACACCATGCTAAAGAAACTAGTAGCTCATGCAACTATATATTGGATTTGGAGGGAAAGGAATGCAATGCTTCATAATGTCATTTCTTCCACGCATGATCCGATTTTCAGTAGTATAGATAGGAGTATCCGTGAATCTCTCTTGGCTTTTCGTCACACAAAACGTGGCAAGGATCTTCTCTCAGAATGGTTTAAGTTTTCTTAGTTTCTTGATTCCTTCTATATTACATGTAAAGGGCTTTTTATTTTTCTTTTGGCCTTTTGTATTTCCTATGTTACTGTGTATCCTTGTTCCTTCTTCGTATGAAATTTAAATTTTATGTTGAATCAAGACCTAACAAGTAGATTAAATCTGTGATCTTGTGGGTAAAAAGCTAAGATAATGTTAAGAAGAATTTCTTTTATCCTTAGAAGATTAATTACATGGGTATTTATACTAAAAGTACATTTACCCAAAAGACCTTCTAAGTTATCTCGGGCCTTCTAGGTCATCGCCCAAGTTCCAAGAGAAGAAGTCCCTGTTGAGGGACAGAGAGTGAATGATGGTGTTCCTGCTGAGGATCACCAAGAAAAAGAAAATGCTGCTAAGGGGAAACATGAAGTTCCTACTATGGAAGCGTCTTCAGGAACAAGTGTTCATACTACCGACCTATCTGTTCCGCCAGCTGCTCCCACTGGTGGAACTCCCATAGTCTCTCGGATTCTTAACAAGATGATTGCGGACCTAGACCCCGTAGATGGCAGTTTAGAAACTTTTTCCCAAGAACTTCCTCATCTCCTTGACGATTGTGGTGATAATGATGATGAGGAAGAGGAGAAGGAAGATGAGGTCGAGGCCGAGGCTGGCGATGCTGTGGAACCTCAAGATGCCGAGGGGGAAGTTCCCAGTCGACGAGACGCAGCAAATCACAAGGGAGTTAGGCGTTCTCGTTCACGCACAGAGGCGTGCCGTTCACGTAGGATAAACTTGCGTGCGCGGGTTTAGTGAATCACCTCGGGGCCAACGGTCTGATCATTCCTACTGTAGATCGGCTGATGGCACCTGAGATTTATGAAGTTCTGTCTCGATAAGCTTGTCAGGTAGATCATTTTCTTCTCCTTATTTTGGGTTGAGTTTTATAAGTGTTGACCCTAATAATTGTTTGATATTTAGACTCTGGTGATGAGTAACGAGCTCGTCGCCTTTTATGAGAATAAACTTCGAGCCCTAACCGGCTACAAGGACGAGCTGGTCAAGTTTTCGAAGCTAGTTGACCAAGGTAAGAAGCGGATCGCTGAAGATCAGCTTAAGCTGAAAAAACAAAAGGAGGTAATCAAGCAGCTTACTATCCAGGTTGTTGCTACGAAGACGATGCTGAGTGACACGGCGACATCTGCTACTAAAGACCTTGATGCCTTGAGAGCTGAACTTAATTCCACTCAGGAGTTTGCTATGATGGAGCTCGTTAATCTGCAGGCGGCCCAAAATCAAGCTAGTGCTGAATTTTCCGAGCTGCAAGAGGCCTATGTTGCTCTTGAGAAGCTACATGAGAGCGAGATGAAGAGGCTCCGCATTTATTGAGCTTCTCAAGTTGTGCTAACACAACGAGAAACTCAAGTTGAGTGTGCGACAAAGCTTGAGAAGCTTTGGCGCCATGTGGAGGACCGAGACAAAGCCAATCCTATCATCCATCTTTATGCCCAAACCAAGGGGACTCTAGACTGTGTTCGAATCATACTAGCTGAAGGTGGCATGGTACCCGCAGAGATCATGGCAAAGCTCGAAGAGGATTTTGAAAAGTACAAGGTCCAATTCGACCAGTTGGACAAAGCTAATGTGACACCAGCAGACTTCCGCTTCAGACCTGAGTTTAATGAGCATGGTTCGAACCTAGTTCGATCCACCCAAAGGGGTTCTGATGCTTCTTCCAAGGTTGAGACTGCTGCTCTGGACATGTCGAGGGTGTAGTTGTTCCTTTGGAGCAGCTTTCACAGTTTTCTTAGGGTTAGGGTCGGCCTGCCTTGTACCTCTTATGTTCCTTTGGGGTAGTTTTCTATTTTTCTTTGGGTTAGGATCAACCATGTTTTTCGGTGGTCTCCATGTTGTTTTTAGAAGGTTTTATGCTTGTTGATTCGTAATCTGTTAGGTCATCTTTTCTTTTCACGAACCATGTAATGTTAGTGTTTTTATAATGGAAAGTAGAGCCGTAATTCCGCGAAATCATTTTGCTATTTTTGCCGACTTCGTAACTTTGTTTGATGCGCAAAGATGTAGCTTGGTAGTTATACCTGATTGAGTTAATATTTTTTAGCAGGGATGAGAAAGCTTTGATCTTGTTGTATAGTTGCTTGTGAGCTAGAGTTTGGCGCTTTTTTTTAACGAGATACGTGACTGGGGCTAGACTTCTCAATTATATAAATTTGAAATGGATGTTTCTCTAGTCCTTTTGCGAACTGAACATCCACCCGATCATTTGCTGGAATAAGACGATCTGCAGATCTGTTCTTCCGACAAATGATCTATTGACAAGAAACTTTAGTCTTATCTATACTCTCGGTAGGAGTACGTAAGTTGGAACTCGGCTTTTATGTGGAGTCTTTTGCACGAACGTGGTAACTCTATTCATGTCCAATACTCGTCTTTAGGAGCACGCAAGTTGGAACTCGGCTTTTATGCGGAGATTTACGCTCGAACGTGGTGATTTTGCATGCGTTCAATACTCATCTTTAGGAGTATGCAAGATGAATCTCGTCTCTTTTAATGGCCTTTGAGGCTACGACGTAGAAAATTCGATCTCGTCGGCATTCCCTTTTAGTGTAGGATATGTGCGAGTTGTGGCTTGGATTTTATTTTATTTTATCTTTTGTTAATGGGAGGTTTGAAATTGAGAAAGACGCGGAGATTAGGATTTGAAAATCATTAGACCTGAAATCAAAGATGTTTTTATTAATTGAAATAGCTGCACCCAGTGGGTTACCTACGTATCCTGATAACAAGGATCAAGCCAGGTCATAGTTCATGGTACAATGGAACCTAAGAATAAAATATTTTGAGCGTGGTGGCATTCCATAAGTTTGAAGTTGGGGTTCCGTCTTCGGTCTTGAACTTATATACTTATGGTTTGACTATCTTGGATATCTCGTACGGGCCTTCCCACCGAGCTCCTAGTTTCTAGGCTTTCTCCTCTGCTGTATTCATGTAAGTTATCTGCATGACTAAGTCTCCCTCTTTGAACCTTCTTTGTTTCACGCCTTTGTTCTAATATCGCATTGTGGCCTGTTGATAGGCATGTAACCGTATCAGTTCTCTGTCTCGTATTTCTTCGACATCTTCTAGTGAGTCAAGTACCATCTCGTCATTGATGGCCTCTTCTTCTGGAAACTTGATACGGCGCAAAATGAACACTGCTACTTCTGATGGTGCTAAGGCTTCGATTCCATGTGCCAAAGAGAAGGGGGTATGGTTCATGGATTGTCGTGGTGTAGTTCTGTAGGACCACAAGACGCCGTCCAGCTCCTTGACCCATAGTCTTTTTTTAGATTCTAGCCTTTTCTTAAGTCCTTCGACTATGGATTTGTTGATGGCTTTGGCTTGTCCATTCGCCTGGGGGTACCTCGGCGTAGAGTGGTTCAATCGGATTTTCCACCTATGAAAACAGTTAGTAAGCAATTTTTTAGTGTCAGATATTTTGGTTCGATTGATAGAACGACTAGTTCCCCTTCCACCTGTCACAGAATGCTTTTACTGTTTTTGCGCAGAAGTTAGTTATGTTATCTATCATGATTTTGTACGGGACGCCGTGCCGGCAAATGATGTTTTTCCATATGAAGTCTTGCACCTGCAACACTCATACATCGTAGGGTTCTTAGTGATGGTTTTGTGTTGTTTTTTTTACCGAGGTGGTAGTTTGTGGTAGGTAGTCGTGGAACCTATTTAGCTTTGACTACCGAGTAGGACTCCGCTTCGACTCATTTGGTGAAGTAATATGTCATTACTAGCAGGAACTTGTGTTTGCTAGTTGCCAGCGGGAATGGCCTACGACATCCATTCGCCACTTCATGAATGGATAGGGGTTTGTCGAGGCGTTCAGCGGTTTGGTAGGTGCATGATTTGTTGGTCCGTGTTGTTGGCACATATCACATCTTTTGGTGTACTCCTGGCTGTCTCGTAGCATCGTTGGCCAGTAGTGTCCATTCTTCTTTATTCTTAAATCCATATAGCGTCCGTTGGAATAACTTTCGCCGGCTCCTTCATGCAGCTCTGCGAGGACCTGTTGTACGTCGTCTCCGTCAATGCATCATAGCAGGGTTCCTGAAGCGGATCGTTTGTACAATAGCCCGTCTACGATGGTGTATTTTGCGTCTTTGACTCGAAGGCGCTGTTGATAGTAGGATTTTATGGTGTCAATTCCTATTACACTATCATGTCGTTGTAGTGA